>MU227679.1:51107-79987 GCA_018584345.1 Thuja plicata
TAGAAGAATTAGGAATATGGAGGGATTTTAATAAATATAAATTTATTAAAAAGGGGATTTTGTGAGGTAAATGTATTTTAAATAAAATACATTGGAATAGTATTTGATCATTGATAAATACTAGCAATGAAACTATTTAATTGATTGAATTAAATAGTTAGAGGAATAAGAGGGAATTAATATAAATAATAATATTAATATTTTTGGACGTCTACATAGGGATAGCTCTGTGTTTAGATGATTGGATGAAGTATGTTATGATGCTATTATGCAATCCTAAAAATGCAGCCTATGACACGAGTCAAGTCACTGATTTCTATAGTCACAATATTTTCATCATTTGGACAATTGGGACACCTGAGTTAGTACAACCCTTACTAGCACCTTAAGAGCTATAAAGATATGAATATGACCCTTCATCGGATAAATGTGAGAAACGAATGTAAGCATCTAGGCACAAGCGTCAAGATGACCTAAACATTGTTTCTATTTTTGATATAACAACAGTACACCAACATCGAGGCATTCGGGGCCAAGATAACCATGAGTGCGTTGTTGTTGAAACAAGTAGAATAATAGACAAGGAGATAGTACCAACCTCACCTTATGGTGCAAGAGAGTAGGATTGAGGGATGTGAGGCCTATCCACCTGAATGCGGAAGCTCTTACCACATACACCCTACTGTCTTGATATAAGGATCATTGGAACTACACTAACAAGCAAAAATCAAAGAAAACATGAGAAGTCATTGATAACAAACAACATACAAGAAAATTATCAGCAATCATTCAGTCTGTCTAACTTGTTGATGAGGTGAGTGTTAAGGAACACTGTCGTGTGTGTTATTGTGTGTGTTATCCGATGTTGTGTTTAGGAACACAGGTTTTGTCCAAAAGGGAAGTGTTGAGAAACACTGTTGATTAAAGTGTTGAAAAACACTAGTGTGCCAGTGGCAAACTGTCCAGAGAAAAGACCAATTGTGAGGACTTAACAGGTTGGCTGACATGACATTGGAAAAGAAGGAGACCTATACAAGACCTAAAGATGGCTTCAATCAGTGAAGCAAGGACTAACTTAATATGATAGCTCAAAGAAGTACAAAGATCATCCCACATATGAGATGAGCCAAGATATGCGTTGATAGATGGAGCGTTGAGTTTACAAGTGGCGCCTATTGCTAGGTTTTCACCACTTGGAAGAGATTCTATTTTTGCTACTAGGGCGCCTGTTTCCAGGTTTTCACCAAGGCACTTTTTTTCTATTTTTTTATTTTTATTTTTCTATTTTTTGATTTTTTCTCTTTTATATTTTTTTTTTATTGACTCATTGAGGCACCTGTTTGCCAGGTTTTCACCAAGACAGTCATTTTTTTAGGACATTTCCAAATGTTTTTTTTAATCTTTTTATATTTTTTCATTGTTTTTTATATTTTTTCAGGATCATATATATACATGCTACTGACCAGTGAGAATGCTCAAGCATAGAATTTCTTTAGGTGGAGCGTATTGATAGGATCAGTAAAGGTATCCCCTTCTGAAGTTGATAGCTGATAGGCCCCAGATTTGAATGTTGCAGTGATTATAAAGGGACCCAGCTAGTTGGGCTCAAACTTCCCCTTTTGTTCACAATGTTGTTGATTTTTAGGATTTTCTTTGAGCACAAGGTCCCCGACCTGAAATTCTCTAGGTCTCACTTTTTTGTTGTAGCCTCAAGACATTCTCTTCTGATAGACCCTCAGATGGTCAAATGTTGCCTTTCTATGCTTGTCGAGTAGTTCTAGCTCTTGGATTCTGGAAATCTGGTATTCTTCATCTGTGATGAGTCCATGTAGGTTCACTCGGAGCGAAGGTATTTCTACTTCAATGGGAAATACATCTTCTATGCCATACACCAAAGAAAATGGCATTGCCCATGTAGGTGTTCTGATACTTGTTCTATAAGCCCATAAGGTTGGATTGAGTTGAAGATGCCAATCCTTTCTAGTTTTGTTCACTGTTCGGTGTAAGATCTTTAATATGTTCTTATTGAAGGCCTCTACCTGTCCATTCCCTTGAGGATAGTAAGTAGAAGAACAATGTTGGGTAATTTTAAACTTGTCACAAAGTTCATCCATGTCTTTGTACTTAAATTATCCCCAATTGTCTGTCACAATGGATGAGGGGATACTATATCTGCAGATGATATAGTTGAGAATAAACATGGATACTTGTTTACCTGTAGCTTTGATCAAAGGGACTGCTTCAACCCATTTTGTGAAGTATTTTGTGGCTGTTATAATGAATTTGTGTCTACCTGAAGATGAGGGATAGATTTGCCCGATTAGGTCAAAGGCTTGTTGTTGAAATGGCCAGTGAGTAATAAAAGGTAATAGCTCATGTGCAGGAGCATGCATCAAATGGCCATGAGTTTGGCACTTCTTGCATGTTTTAGTGAACTGTATGGCATCTTTTTCCATAGAGGGTCAGTAATACCCAGCTTGAAGGAGTTTCTTAACTAACGAAAGACCATTCAAATGAGATCCACAAACACCTTCATGGATTTCCTCTAGTGCGCGTTTGGACTCATCGTGTTCTAGACACCTAAGGAGAGTACCATCAAGACCTCTTCTACATAGGTCATTAACAATGATTAGGTAATGGGATGCATTCCTTATAAGGCTTCTTTTTCATTCCTTAATAGGTTATTTGCAAAGTTTGGTTTTGGAGGTAGGAGTAGATATGCGTGTATCGGGAAGAGTCAGTACCTATTAGGGAGCACACGACTTGAGATTCTGGGGAATCATAGGTGGGAAAGAGGATTTCTTCCACCAGGAAGTCATAGTGAGCGCGGTGTTCTTAAAGTTACAGCATGGAGGCCAAGGTGGCCATGGCATCAACTGCTTTGTTTGCTTCTCTGGGTATCTATTGGAAAGTAACAAATACAATATATTTCTTGAGAGCATCAACCATCCATTTATATGGCAGCAAATTATCATCCTTTGTCTGATATTGGTTGTTGACCTGATTGATTACCATTTGTGAGTCACCATAGATATGTAGTTCAGTGATTTTCCATTCGATGGCCATCTTCAGACCATTTGCCAAGGCTTCATATTCTGCAATGTTGTTAGTGAAGGGGAACACCATCTTGTAAGCCTTTGGTATCTTATATCCCTGCGGCGCGATAAAGAGGGTTCCAGCACCAGCTCCTTGTTATGTAAAGGATCCATCAAAGAACATCATCTAGGTGTGTTTTGTAAGATATAAAATTGCTTCATTAAGAAATTCTACCATAAATGGTTGTATGTCATGTAAAGGAGCATCAGCCAGGTGATCAGCAATAACTTGTCCTTTAATCACCTTTCTGTCAATGTATTCGATGTCAAATTCACTGAGGACCACAACCCATTTAGCTAACCTTCCTGTGAGAGTTGCCTTGTTCAGTAAGTATTTGAGAGGATCTATTTTGGCAATCAACTTAGTAAAGTGTGCCAACATATAGTGTCGTAGTTTTTGAGAAGCAAAAACTACAGCAAAGCAAGCTTTCTCAATGATAGTGTAGTTATGTTTGTAAGACACCATGGTCCTACTTATGTAGTATATAGCTCTTTTGTTTCCCGTCTCATCTTGTTGTGCCAACAAATCTCCCAAAGATGTATCTATGGCCAAGATGTATAGAAGGAGAGGCTTTCATGGAATAGGCGCCATCAATACAGGTGGATTAGCGAGGTACTCTTTGATTTGTTGAAAGTGCTTTTCACACCCTTCATCCTAGCCGAAGGTAACTCCTTTATGAAATGTTTTTGTGAAAGGTTGTGCTTTATCTGCTAGTTGGGATATAAATCTTCTGATGGATTGAAGTCATCCTTATAGAGTCCTAACTTGACTGATATTACGAGGAGGTTGCATTCTAATTATTGCCTCTACCTTTTCGGGGTCAACCTCAATTCCTTTGGCCAAAATAATGAATCCTAGCAGCTTTCCATAGGTTACATCAAAAGCACACTTCTTAGGATTCAGTCTAAGATTAAATTGTTCCATTCTATCCATAATCTTTTCTAAGTCTGTCAGGTGAGTAGCTCTTCTTGTAGATTTAGCTAGAGTGTCATCTACATAATCCTCCATGTTCTTATGCATCATATCATGGAATATGGTGGTCATAGCTCACTGATAGGTTGCCCCAACATTTTTGAGACCAAATGGCATGACATTCCAACAAAACGTGCCCCATATGTAGGTAAAGGCAGTTTTCTCTTGATCTTCGGGGGCTATTTGTATCTGATTGTAGCCAGAAAAGCCATCCATTAGTGAGTACATTTCATAACCAGCCGTGAGATCCACAATCATATCAATGTTAGGTAAAGGAAAGTCATCCTTGGGACAAGCCTTGTTCAGATCTCTAAAGTCTGTGCAAACTCGAATTGACTTGTCATGTTTAGTCACCAGGACGATGTTAGAAATCCAATCTGCGTAGGCTATAGCATATATAAATTCAGCTTTCAGCCATTTTTCCAATTTATCTTTGACTAATAATGCCACATGGGGATGCATCTTTCAGAGTTTTTGTTTGACTGGTTTGACTCCTGGAGAAATTGATAAATGGTGCATAATCAAGTCTGTGTCCAAACCTGACATATCTGAATAAGACCAAGCGAAGTTGATTTTCTTTTTTGTGAAGAATTGGATGAACTCTTGTTTTTCTTGTTCAGACAAGGATTGTGCTAAGTAGATAAGCTGAGGAGTTTATGTTGTTCCCAGATTCACTACTTGTGTTGGTTCTATATGAACTGAAGATATTTCTTGAAGATGATTAGGGAGGAGATCAAGTTCCCCATCCTCAGGTGCCTTAGAAAGGTTTTCACCATCGAATATGCCTTTTATTTTTACTATTTTTGGATCTGAAACTGCCATGAGGTGGTTTTCACCATCAGTCCTTTTTTTTTAAATCTTTTTTCTTTAGGTTGAGGAACTTGATGTCCCCCTCTATCACGCTTACGCTCTTTGCACTGGTGTAAGAGGTAAGAGGTTCAATAACATTTAGGTAGCAGGCCAAAGTATAGTCGTTAGGAGCAGAAATGAGATCTACAGACGCATCACGGTTCCAGTCAATTAGTTCAGGATGGGTAAGAGGTAAGGACTCAATAGGTTCAAGGGATAGCACCAAGTTATCCCAATCATGGTCTTCAATGGGTAGGAGGAGATTAGTGATGGCACTCTCTGAAGGGTTGCCTATAGTGTGATTCATCCTAGTGTATCTAATGGAGTTTTCATTTGGTAGTCCGAGGATTCGATCTATTTGACCTAGCATTGGTGTCTTCTCTTGCTTCCCAAGCGGCCATACATTCTAAGAATACACTCATCGGCATAACCTGAATCCTCCTAGATAGAACACGTGGTGGGGGAGCCATGTCCAGTTCTTGAAGATCTTTGAGATCCCAAGTGTCACAACTTTCTTCTAGTTCTTGAAGATCTCTGAGATCCCACATGTCATTGTTTTCTTCTATTTCATGTTCCCATTGTGCCCATCATCCATTGTTAAAATCATGGTTGTAGCTAGTGGGGATATGATCATTTCTATTATTGGTGGATGTGTCGGCATGGCTAAAACGTCTGTCGGTATCCAAATCCTGTGTAGCTAATGCAAGAGCATTTGTAGGTTCTCTCCTGAAATTCCAGTTCGTGTTGCGTGGAAGAGGTGGCCTATCTTCTTCTTCAGAGTCATCATTGGGAATGGGAATGTGCTCCAGTTTGGGGTGCTCACTCAGCGGTTCATTGGTGTGAATATTGTCTTCATGTAAGACATATGATGCAAACTTGTGAACCACATCCACTTTAATATCCATTGTAGCATTAGGGAAGGAGTCTCGTTCACACTCATTAGAGTCTGTTTCAATTGAATGGGGTAAATCTAATACATGTGCAGGAGCCATAGCTTTCCCCTGGTTAGGATGTTGTTCTGCTAGGGTAGTGACTAGACCATAATCAAACTGAATAGGAGCTCGATCTCTGTCTTCCAAAAAATGAGAGAGAGTCCTTGGGACACTTAGGTAATTATCATTTTGATTTTTCTGATCCTTGCCATGTTGAATGGGATCATCTTCTGATTTTGTAGAGGCACAAGGAGAGACCTCCTCAACAACATGCACCCCATCATTTGAAAAGTGTGGTAAGTCAAGGACATGGGAGGTCAAGATAAGTTGCCCCCAGTTAGGGTGTCTATCCTTCGGTCCTTGGGTTGGTGCTTCTGTAGTGCTTATAGTGTTGGACCCGTTTGGTTCAAAGGAAGTTTTGTAGAATGAGGGGATATATGGTTCCCCCTGGTATGTCATATTGTTAGCAGTGGCACTCATCAACTGCTCAAAGGGGAGAGGGATGATTTCATCTCCGCTATCAATGTCTATATCATAGATATCTGTGTGAGTGCTATTAGGATGACTATTCTCAGGAGGAGAATGAACCTTGTTTTCATGGTACCCTTCACCATTTTTATCTGTAGGATCTCAAAATTCAACATATAGAGGCTCCACAAGGCCTTTGTCATTACCCAGGGGTCCTTTACCTGTATAGCCCATTTGTCTCATCATCTGATATCCCTTCCCATATTTATCCAGGTAGATTTCCACATGTGTCACTTCATTAGTTTTCTCTTCATCTTTATATAACTAGGCAAGGACAACCTTTTCTTCATTTTCCTCTGAAAGAGATACCTGTGCGTTCACCATTCCAGTTCCCTTGTGTATTTCCACTTGTTTTCCATTCAAAGGTGGGAAAGATGAGGATGACATGCCATAAGATCTGGGAGAGGTAGGGAGAGAAGCCAATTGATATTCCCCCATGCTTGTGTTGTGAATGTTAAGTTTTGTCTCAAGATCTTGCATAAGTGCCTTTTGAGATGCTTCATAATGCTGTAATGCCTCCTTATTGTGTGGAACCATGATGGCAGCTTGTTTCAAGGTATTAAAGGAGTAAGTGCCATCAGCTGGAACGGTCACTTCTACTCCATTATAGGGAAATTTCACACATTGGTGATATGTGGAGGGGATCGTCTGCATATCATGGATCCAGGGTCTCCCTAGCAGTATATTATATGCAAGAGGTAGATCAAGTACTTGGCATGTGACATTCCTTTCAACAGGACCTACCCTGATTGGGAGCACTATAAGTCCTCTGGATGATCGTTCTTCTTCGTCATATGCTTTAATAGTAATTTTTCTTCGAGGATCAATAGTGTGCTCAAAAAATCCTAGCTCTCTAACTAGCTTGAGGGTATAAATATTTAACCCAATGCCTCCATCTATCAAAACACACTTGACCCAGTGTTTGTGAATCAAAACCTCTATGTGCAAAGGTTGATTATGTGGGTGACTAAGAGCTTTGTCGTCTTCCTCTGAGAAAGAAAGATAGTGAGGGGTAGTCAAATGATTAACCATAGTCTGAAATTGACTGATATCAAGGTCTTTCAGAACATTGGTTTCAATAAGCGCATTTTCAAGGACTTCCTTGTGTGAGGGTGATAGTTTTAACAACTCTAATATAGAAATATGAGTAGGAGTTTGTTGCAACTGATCGACCATATTGTAGCTTGTAGAGGCTTGTTTAGATGATGATGACTTGTCTATTGGTACCATTATTTGTTTAGACGTGGATGCCACTCCCTTAAGGGCAACTTTTTTTTGACCTCTAGTAACTGTGTTAGCAGAATCAGGTTCCTTTCCTTTGATAACGATCACATTGACAGATTTGTCTGAGGGTTCAAGCATGTGAATCACATTTTCACTATGGGTATATGCATGATTTATAGTGGCTCCTATAGTTTGTGATTATTCGCGCTTATCATAAGATGACAAAGGTTTCTTGAAGGCTTTGTGATCATCATTCGAGTCATTAGTACCGACCGTGATGGTTTTGTTGTCAATTAGATCTTGTATCACATGTTTCAATTTCATATAGTCATTTGTCAAGTGCCCTTTATTCTTATGAAATTCACAATAGTGATCGTCGTTCCACCACCGGGGTTTTACCTCAGGTTCCCATGGTTTTGAATTAGGAATCGTAATAATCTTATTGGCAACCAACATTTTTAACGCATCTTTCAAGCGTTCTCTAAGAGGAGTGAAATTTTTTTTAGGTCGAGGGATCCATGGTGCCTTGTACTTTTGCGCATCTTCAGTGCTTTTATAATTTTTAGGAGTAACTGAACTTTGCCTGGCACCTTGTATGCTAGTAGTAAGGTTGAATACTGTTTCATTAGATTTGATTTTGGGGGACTCAACAATGCCATCATTAACTACGTTGTGATTCTTGTTCTAGTATTTGCTCTTGTCCTTATTGTTGTTATTGTTGTTGGATTTGTTGTCCTTATTCAAAGTAATGTCTCATTTTCTAATGAGAACATCTTCGATTCTCATGGCACTATCAACCAAGTCACTAAAGGAGGTATATTTTTGCATATGTGTTGCATAGTTCATTTCAGGAACAAGATTATTGATAAAGATGTCAATCTTTTCTGGCTCTAGTATTTGTCTAGGGTATCTTGTGAATACCCTTCTCCATCTTTGGAGAAACTTAACAAAAGGCTCGCCCGTATGCTTCTTGGTGTTGCAAAGGTTGAGCATAGTGACCGTGTGTAAGATATTGTAAGAGTAGTGTTGGATAAATTTTTGAACTAGTTCGTCGAACATTTGTATGACTGGCGTGAGTTTTGTGAACCATTCTAGAGCATGGCCGCTGAGACTTCGAGGGAATAGTCGCATCAAATATTTTCATTCATGCATAAAATCCATGCTAAGGGTGCAAAATTCCCTCACATGATCTTGAGGATCACCTTCTCCATTGCATTTATCATATTTAGGGATTTCAACCTTTGAAGGAAAAGGTGGCATGTGCAAGTTTTTGGCAAATGGGAATGGGCATATGGACTCCAATGAGTACTTACTGGGAGGTTTTTCTTTGGCCTTCTCAAGTTCCCTTAACTCACGTCTCATATCTTGCAATTGTTGGTTAAGTATACTAATGGGTGACTCTTCCTCTTGTTGTATGAGTCCCTCAATGTCGAAATTAGGTGGAAGCTTGACACCTGTGGATGCAAGATGCATAAAATACTTATCCTTGTCTAATTGCATGATGGCTTGCATCATATTTTGAAAATGTTTGTCTTGTTGACACTTCCTAATCTCCTCAGAAGTGGGTTCTTCTATAGAAGAAGAAGCACTAGTATGATGACTTTGATGTTCATGTTGAGACCCCCAATCATAGGCTGACATAGTTGATGTGTTGTGGGCAGCCAAGTTTGAGGAATCAAACAATGAGATTGTTGGTTGTGGATTTAGAGTGTCCTTTCGTGAGATCTCTTGGTCCGTCTTGGGTTTCTGGAAAGAAGGCAAGTCTTGAGTAAAGTCGTCTATAGCTTTTTCCTTAGAATCGAGATCAGCCTTTTGACTTCTCATTTGGACCATGTATGACAATTTGTGACTAACATTGCTAGAGGATCAATATGTAAAGTTAATTGTAAAAGCTTAAATATTTGTTTGATGAAGAAAAGGAATGGTTTGGTTGTTGAACTTGTGCAAGGTATCATGCGTTTGAGGTCTGAATACCTACTGAGACGACACTTGCAACAAAGTTGATAAAGAACCAAGGATAAAGAGCCAATATGATTGAGAGAATTGTAAAAAGATAGGACAAAAGTACAATGAAAAGTATAACCACCAGATTCGAGAGCTAAAAAGACTATGACAAGATATGATAGTTTTTGTTACAAAGATGCGACCAAGGGACAAAGATTTCAATGCTGGACTGTTTCCAACTCAAGTCTCATACGATAATATAGGGGTCTTCATATGAGTTACTGCCTCTGGACATGTTTCCCGCATGACAAATGTGATAGTCTGAAATGACAAAAGATTTTAGGACAGTTTGTCACTTGTGTGTAAGATTTTTCTTGGACGATTTCGTCTAAAATTTGAGGTGAAAGTCTTGACATTTTGCTTTTGTATGTTGTCAGAGTGTTTATGTTTGAGAGCTATTTGTCAAGTTTCAAGGTGTACATGCACATCAAACACAAAGTGTAAAGAACCAAACACTTTCTACCCTATAGTCAATTTGTCTTAGTATCACAATCTTTGCCCACGCTTGATATTCCTTCACCTCACACAAAGTGATTTTGGCTTTTTCGAGACTAGGCACATTGTGGGTTTTGGAAAGAGACTCAATGCTCAAATCACATAAGCTCCCCCATGCCACATTCATGCTTTCAAATGTCCTTGGGAATACATATGTTGGGTGTAAAAATCTTGGGGTGATCTGGGTAAAGTCCACTTGGATCGATCCTTGCACAAAGATTATGATACTTTCAAAGGTAGATTGGGTAGCCTCTATCTAAAAGGTGTGTAGTAAGTTCATCCATTCATGACTATCCCCTATAGTTTCACAAGCGAAATTAAGGCATATAGCCCTTCAAGCACCCAAAATGTATAGTCTTGCACGCAAGATTGAGACCTCTCGGTCCTACACAAGTTGAATGTATCTCCCTTGTAGTCTTGAAAACAAGATTGAGACCAAAAATGGCCCTACAAGAGCCCAATCAAATGTAGCTCTTACTTAGCAAGACTAGGGCAACAAGGCCCTACAAATGAGAAAGCATTGAAGATAGACAGTAGCCATGTCTTCCCTCTCTTTGGATTGAAGGAAGCATTTGATTATAGTAGGGTGGAAGTAGCCAGGTCCGCTTGTTCCCCACTTAGGTCATTCCCAGGAGATTACTCCCTTGACAGGCCCTCTAAAGGTTTACTTGAAAAGTAAATGGATTGGCGACAAAAAGGAGTCTAGATTTATGATTTTCCCTTAAAGGGAAAAGAGCATACTCTCCTATCCCATATCATTTTCTCCACACACACACAAGACACGCTTTAGGTTCTTTCCCAAAGATTTAATTGCTTAGTACAAAGTGAGTGAGTCTAGGTTTTTGATCTTCCCAAAGGAAAGAGAGCATACTCCCCTAACACTTGCTTCAAACCAAACAAAAAGATCCTTCTAATTAATCTATGTGCCTATGAATCAAAAGAAAATGCTAACAAGCACGATCATTTGGTTGATGTGATTTTAAGGCAACCTGCAAACACAACCATTAATCAATCCTTTCTTTGATAAGCGTCCTACAAGTACAAACCGTTAGTAGTTATATCAAAATAGTGTGCAAGTATAGCTTTGGCAAGTGAATCTTCCTCAAAAATGTTCTGCAAAAACCAGTTAGGCTGCAAAAACAGATATTAAAGAGACCAAAGAAGATATGTCAATGATTAGAAAGCAGAAATTTGCTCAAAGAAACCCTAAAAATGCTTGATATTTTTGAAATGACAAAGTACAGAACATAGACTGGCATCAAATCTCATACGACAATACAACAACTGTCATACGACAAAACATAATCTCACCAAAGCTCATATGACAAATCTAATGCTCTGATATGACAAAAGGAAGGAAATAAAACCTCATATGACAATACACATGTTCTCATACGACAAAGTACCAATCTGGAATTTTCCGTATGATAGAGAATAGAGAACAGTACGACAAAAAGCTTAGTTTCATAAAAAATATGCAAGAAATCGTAAAAAATGGAGCAAAACACAACTTTCTACCCCATGGTGGGCGCCAAAAATGTGTGTGGTAAAATGTGAGATTAGAATCTGCAACCAAACACTTCAATAAACAATTACATCAAAAGGGGTTAGCAAAACATAAGATTCAAAGCATGATAAGAACCCTTAGAAATCGACTTATTGCTTCCTAGTTGAAGCGAGTGTGATTCTCATGTTTGTCCATCAAATTAGACATAGAGAAATCAGTGACTTGACTACTCCAAAATGGAAGATTCAATGCAATATGGAGCAAGATGCATAGACTTGCATACTTCGCTCTTGGAAGCTTGAAAATGAGAATGCATAGACTATCAAATGAAATGCATATCAACTATGATAAATGAAACTAGGATGCAATATTTGAACTAGAAATGGCAATAACAATGCATCTAAATTAAGCTATGAGATGAGAACTAGAATGCCATTAAGCTAAGAAATGAAGCTAAACAATGCCAAAATGCAAGAAACTAGCATGAGAGTAAATAAACTATGAATGCACTATAAATTCTAAGATGGAAATAACATTATAACTCTACTCCAAATCTTCTTGTTATGAATGAGCAAAGGGAGCTATCCCTTTTATAAGAGATTCCAAGGAATGAGTGGTTGAGATTAAGAGACAAAATAAATTGATCAATGGTGGAGATGCAATTCCTCTCAATCCATGTGAGATGATAAAGTGATTTTGTTTGGCCAACTTATGAGGAGAATAAGACAAAATTGATATTTTTCTCTCTTTTATTTGTTTTATTTGATTTTTGAGTGCACACCTATGCGTGAATGGGTTCATTTTTTGAGACTTAGGACTTTTTGATTTTATCCCAATGTTTTATGCTTTTTGGGTTTAGGCCTTGATGTTTGATGATTTGATTCAACAAGTTAAGATTAAAATTATGTAAGCAAGTTTGATTAAAAGCTCAATAATTTAGAGTCTAGTGATAATGTCTTAGATTTAGGATTTATTAAGACCGAATATTTGAGAAAAGGGGGTTATGGGTTTACTAGACCATTTTTGGGTGATTACAAAATGTACAAAAGTTTTCAAATTTTTAACACAAACAAGAGGTTTATGGAGTACATACATAAGGTCCATACTGTTGGGGTCGCTTGAACCATCGCACTCGCTCAAATTTGTGGCTGGCATACATAATCACCATCTTTCTCTTAAGGACACTCTCTACACTTAGGAAATGTTTTAAATGAGGGGAGTGCAAATGAGGTGAAAATGACTTTTTACCCCCTTATATGCCTTGTATTTACATGGCATTTAAGTGGCATTTTTTTTATCTTGTAGAGATAATTAATTATAACCGAGACATTTCATTATTTTATCGGGATATATATGAAAAAAAATCAAAAATCAAAATTTTTGAAAGTTTTCAAAAAATTCAAATTTTTTTGAAATTTTCAAAAATGGTCTAAAATTTGAGAAAATTTTCCATGATTCATCTCCCAAGGGGGCATTCATTCATTCTAAAAATTTTCAAGGTCTCGAGCATCAAATCAAGTGTTCTTTGAACCAATGTGTCAAGTAGACATTGATTCAAAGAGGGGCAAAATGTATACACTTAAAAATTAGCCTTGCGAATGGGGTTGGGTTTTAGAGAGCATGCTTACTAAGGTTACCCGATACGCTTGGGGATCTTGTATGCTCGCCCATCTATATCACAATTTGCATTAGGTAGTTTATGATGGGTTGCCAGTTTATCTCTTGGAGTCATGTTGTTACAGATATGAGCCTGGGAGCATATATTCGTTACTCGTACACTGACAGAGTGAGATGGACCAACAAGGAGGTCGTATATTTATGGTCATTTAGGTTTGGTTATCCATCGTAAGTTGGGAAAGCTTGAGTACTAGCGATAGATCTTGGATGATCTAGATGTTGTGGTTTGGAGGTTGTACTTAGATTGTGATCCCTTGTAGGAGGATGCCCTTGAGATGTCATATGTTTTTATGTCTTGTTATTTGTTAGGTGGCACTCCTTATATTATTAAGAGATTCATTGTTTCCTAAGTATTTAGACAATATGGCAGGGTATAGGGGATGTCACAGGAGATAGATTTATATGATCAAACATACAAGGATAGATTAGATTGGGGTCCCTCTATTTCTTATGAAAAATCATTCACATAGTATATTGGATTGGAAGGACAGACCTGGGACCTGAATTTCACTTGCACAGATGGAGGCATGGATATTCAATACTCTCAGTATTTTATACAACATTTATTTTTGAGGTTGACATCTCCTGATTAGCCTATGCCAGATTTTGATGACAAGGACCGACCATGAGAGCGGAGATGGAGGATGATAGAGGGAGAGGGTGAGGGTGATGATGAAGGAGATGGTGGTGGAGGAGGTGGTGGTGATGAGAGGGAGGATGTTTTGACAATTTGGATGTGTTTCATTGATGTAAACATGTCTACTATAATGTTTTTTATGTCTACTATGTTGCTTGGATGTCTAGTGTGAAGATCATATGGTTTTGATATCTGTTATGAAGTTTGGTTGACAGATATGCATTTTTGCTAGTGACACAGAATATTCAGATTAATGGTGACAGAAAGTTATTGAAGATGAGGATTCGTGCACCTCATGAGATGTTGTAGAGGTTGTCTACATACTTCATGTTAAGTTTGATTCGCTGACATGATGATTTGATCAAGCTATGATGTCACAGATGAAGAGTGGTTATTTTGTTGATTGTCAATGTTACAAAGTTACAGAGTTATAGAGATTGATTTCATGCAAGTGTTGTAGATGAGAACTTTGGTTGCGTAGCTAGGAATGTGCTAAGGACATAGCAATGTGTCTACCATTCAAAGGGTTTGTGATTCTGATGATCTGCAAGGCAATTAAAATAATTTTAGTTGAGGATGACAATGTTCTTGAATGTTTATCATAAGATGCTAGTAGATATGATGGGTGCAATGGATTTGTTTGTTTGGTTAAGCTTAAATATTCCTTAGGATGATCTAGGATAATGTGTCTGATCAGTTGGCATTTTACATTGATCAAGGTGACCAAGTTCAATGAATCTAAGTTATGTTTCTGTGGTCTTAGCCGACATGTTAAGTAAATATTATAAAATAGTTTATAAGAGATCGGTAAAATATTTTAGGGTTATGATCATGGTCTCAAAATTTTACTAATGGATCTAAGGGATGTTTGGGAAGCACATAGAGATCCTGATGGTTAAATTTTGGCACTGAGAAAAGGATGATTAGGGATTAGGTTTTACCAACCTAGTTCTTGATAAATATGGTGAATTAGGGTTTAATTGATGTGTCATGTGTATGCGCCAGTGTTTTTGAGATTGTGGAAGAAGGTGTATGCTAGTGAAGCATTTTTGCATATCTACTGAAGGTTGAATTTCTTGTTTGTGATTTGGCAGAAAGAATTGCAGTAAGGGATCTGACTGTACTGAAAAGGAATTTACCAAGGCATAATGAGATGCTACTATATAGTTCATGAATTATCATATTGGAGTTTGAAAAGTGTTTGCAAGTTAATAAGACTTTGAATTGTAATTTTAAGTTAGGATGACTTACTTAGGGTGGATGACCAAGATGAATTGAGTAGTGAACTCTAGGCAGTGTGTCTGAATGCATGTGCATTCCTCATATTGTAATATCTAATAAGGTATTAGCCTTATTGTGGGTATCAGCCCCTCCAAGGTTTTCACCCTAGTTTGAGTTTCCATGATAAAAAAAGCCCTTATGTTATGTGGTGTTGATGTTTCTTGATTTGTGTTTACATGCTTCACTTTTTTGCAAATCAGTAATAATAGTTTATGTGATCATGGGTTTTATGCTCGAAGAGTTTAAGGGTTTTAAAGTTTAAGTATTTTGGTAGTAATTGATTCAACCCACCCCCCCCCTTAGTTTCTTGTTGCCTATCCGAAGATGGTAGCATATAAGAAAGATAGTCCAAGATTTGATGCAACCAACTATGCACTATGGAAGAATCGAATGGTTGTACATATTAAATGTATTTATGAAGACTATTGGAGGATTACAAAGAATTCATATATCCCTCCTCATAATCCTACAACTCCTGAAGAGATCATTGATGCCAAAGCAAACATTAGGACCAAGGAAGCTTTTCTAAGTGCATTGCAGTTAACAGTGCTTGATTACAGTGGTTCTTGACATGTATTATAGTTATAGTGGTTTGTGATTCTTGGTTACATATGACATGACTCATTTGATGGTAAATATTTTTTTCCATCAAGGACAAAAGGGGAGTTTTTTGACCCCGATTATTTTTGTCCTTGATGACAAGGCTTTTGCATGGATTATGGATGTGGGTCCCTATTTTTTTTAAGTCAGTTCCTGCTTTATTATTTGGAACATACTTATTGTGGATGGCTGACTCAAGCTTAGTTTGAACTTAACTCATCATTCACCCATGGTCTCCTTGGATTTTTTTTACGGATGTGAAATGTTTAATCATTAAGATGCAAACATGACTAATATAATTGAATTGGAGACATCTAATTAGATATGGGAGAAGTTGGAGATGATTTATGAAGGAGACACAACTATGAAGATGGAAAAGTTGTAGAACTTGAAAGGAAAGTACAAAGCCACAAAGATGAGTGAGGATGAGAATATCTCCTCTTACATGCTGAAGGTAAATGAGATAGTATGCGCTATTAGATGTGATGAAGGAACGCTTGATGAGGATGAGATTGTTTCTAAAGTTATGAGATCTTTAACTCCTGCCTATGACAACAAGGTTGTAGCTATTGAAGAAATAAGGATAGTGACTAATGTGACTAGAGAAAAGCTAGTTGGGAAGCTTAAAACCTTTGAATTGAGTTCAATAAGTGGCGCACTACCCAAGAATGAGACAACCTTCAAGGCCACTATGACTGGAAGGAGCATGCAGAGATCAGATCTAGGTGAAAAAGCTACAAGGAAGTTTTCAAGATGGGAACAAGGGTTGAAGGACATAGAAGAGGAAAATAGAGAGCTTGAAGAATTGGAAGCTAAGTTTACAAAAAGGATATCTTACAGAGAAAGAACTCCTACTGGAAGTAAGTACAAAGGAAAGTTTCCTTTCAAATGTTTTTCATGTGGTAAGGTAGGAATTTATGCATCTAGGTGTCCTACTATATTCCCTAAGTACAGTAGGTATGATTCTAAGCCTAGAGAAAGAATATTTTATTATGTCTTAGATGATGAAGGAATTATTGATGATGAAGTTGATAAGGATGATGATGAATTTACTTTCATTGCTGTCAAGGAAGAAGGCAATAAGGCTTATAGTCTTAAGTCTACTAGTTCTCTTATTGCTATTAAAAAAGGTGATTCTAGATATGAAGATATTGTGCCTTATATTGTCACCAATGATGTTGTTGAAGAGAAAGATTTGTTCACTCAAGTTGTCAAAGAAGATAAGTGGGTGATTGATAGTGGATTCTCTCATCGTATGATTGGTGACAAGAAAAAATTCATAAGTTATGAGAAGCATGATGGTGGCGTAGTGAAATGGGGTGACAATTCTGGAGGTAAGATCAAAGGTAGAGGTTATATTACTTTGGATGGAAAAAGCAACACTAATGATGTATTGTATGTAGAAGGTTTGCTTTGTAAATACATCTTTGTATGATGAGTATATGTTTTTATTCTATCTCAACTAACATAAGCTTAGTAATGGGTCCTTTCCCATTGGAGGTTTTATTTCCTTTTCTAAATATATGGTTGAATCGCGGGTGCGAGACTTGTTGTGTGTTATTATAAATAGTGTATAGGATGGAATGTTGGTGGGCCCAGTTGAAGAGTTTAATTGTTGGTTTCAACAATTTTCTCCTCATCTTTTTTCTGTTGCATTTTATAGATTCTTGGAAATATACACCCTACTGGCACACCCTAAGAAATGTGATGGTTATGATATTTTTGCAATTCCCCTGATTCAGGCCTTGGATTCTTCTCAAGGGGATAAAGTTGTTTCTCCACTTCATGAGTATGATTTTATTTCAAATGACAACTTGCCTATGCAGCTTGATATACATACTCATTCAGTCATGTATTTCGCTAGTTTGATGTCTTTGGATGTTGTCCACTTTTCGCCACCTGAGATTAGCTCTAGCAACTAGTTTTTTTTATGGAAATATGGTTCATACAGTCTTACATAGTTTGTATCTAGTGTGTGTAAACTAGTATATCTAGTTTGGAGGTTGGTTGGGTGGTTACTCATGCTATTTTGGGTTCTCTTTATTTTGGTTAGGAGTTATACACTAGTGTTATATATTCCTTCCTTTTTGTATCAAGATGTTTTTTGTATTAAAATTTATTTAATATCAATAAAAGGTTTGTGGCTTCAACCACTTTTATAAAAAAGATACATTACTAATATATGAGAAAAACCTAAAATTTATTAAATTTCTAAATTTATATTAAAAATATTGTTTACAATTAAAAAAATTTTAAAAAAGAAGGATGGCGATGGCTCTGCCCCGAAATTCATTTTTGCAGGCGATCTTAGAGATGTTGGATTACTAAGAGGGGGGGTGAATCAGAAAACTATGACCCTTTAAACTTTAAAACTTAACTCTGATTCAACTCGGTAGGATAAACAACATCAACAACCGAATCACCAAATAACTTCAATAACTCAAACAGTAACTTGCATAAATAGTAAATATCATTCACATGAAATATTCAACATATCTAACACAAGATTTAACAAGGAAACCCAATTTGGGAAAAACCTTTGTGGGAATTTTCACCCACAAATAAAAATACTCTTCTAAAGTATGCTCGGTTAAAAGCCAATATTGTTAAAGATTACAAAACACATTGTTATATGTGACCCTTTTAGGGGGTTTACCTTAGACCCGTTAATATCTTCACCCTGTTATGAGTGGCCTAGTTAGAGGGCTTTGAACACTCTTTTAGAATGTCACGTTTCTCAAGGATTTTACAATAAGACTATTAAGTCCACTCTGTTAAGAGATTTCTTTGTTACAAATGCAAATAAGCAATAGTGTATAAAATGATCTGTTAAACTGCAACTACCTCCTACTTGATCAGATCCCTTATGCGCTCTCTAACTATTGGAATCAATACTTCATCTATCTCTACTCTAGACTCGGATATTCACCTCTTTTCTCTTCACTGCATCACTCAGTAGCACTTCAACACTTCAACTTGCCAGCTCTTTGTTATTCAAATTCTTTCTTTAAGTAGACTCTATTTTTGCCTCTTAATATCCTTGATTAGGTTTTCCTTCAATCACACTCATTTGTTAGCTCAACTTTTTGAACTGATTCAATGAACTTGAAACTCAGTTAGCCGCTTCAGTATTGTTACCTTTGTTTTTTTTTTAGCCTCCGATTTTAGTCTTGGTCAGTAAAAGTCCTTAAGTTGAAGTTGAACTTTGTTAAGTTGGTTCAAGTTCAAGTTCAACCTGTCACCGCTTCTGAGTCTTGTAACACTCATGTTTGTCTATCCCTCAAAAGTTTGTCGGTCTCAAAGATGAACCCGAACTTGAACCTAGTCCTGAAACTTAAGTTCAAGTTCATGTTCAAGTTCACGTTTGTAATATGATAGCTTATACACGGAGAATTCGGCAGGATTGTCTTCTCTTCCAAAACAAGGTTCCTATTTTATAGTGCTCTGAGTATTTATTAAGTTTTGGAAACTGCCGTACAGAAATTGTCCCATTCAACTAGATGGCTCGTGCATGCGAGAATTGGAAATAATAGTTGGCAGCGTGATGTAGAAGGAGTCATTAATATATAGATATGGTTGTCAGAGATTTTCCTTGGGAATTGAGATATTCATGTCAAAATACCTGGTAGATTAATTAAGAGTGGCTAGACATGTTAAATCAATCATTCTTCCATTAAAACAATAATTATAGAATGCTTCGAAGATTTACTAAGGATCCTACAAGACATTTGTGAATAGATGGGGAATGATTAAAGTTTTTCTGTTAGTTATTTTTGTCTGGAGAAGGAGAAGGAGCAACGGAATTGGTGGTGAGAAATTTACAGAAAACTGGTGCGCAGGAAATTGGTGAGTTATCCTTCCCCTTTGCAGTTTTCAGTTTTCAGAGGCTCTTTCTGTGTTGTAAGTCTTTTCTCTTTATTTTGGTAAGATGTCATTGTTTTGTCCAAAACTTCTGAAAGAGGAGAGTAGAACCCACCTGTTAGTTTCTCTTCTAGACATAGGGGATACCTTCTTGTTGAATGTAAACCTAGGAGAGCTTTGTGATAGAGTCTGAAATGCTTCTGAAGGTTCTTTCTCTAGGAAGCAGACTTTTAGAAGGTGATGCATTTCCTCCGGCTCTAATTTGCCCTGAACTAGTGTTGGAGTGCACTAACAAATATGACTCTAAGAATAGATGTATTAAGGATACATCAAGGGAAATCTTGGTCAAAATTAGTCGAGAGACATTAATGGCAGCCCTGCAAATTCCAGATAAGGAGTTGTATGAACCATGGAATTATGTGGAAGCAAATCATGTGTACGAGGCAGATAAGAAAAAATATAGCTCCTCGATAGCCTAGGCATGGCTTGCAAAACTAGAGAAAGGAGGATCCAAGTTGCCAAAGCCTCTGACAATTGAGCACCTCCAAAAGGACATAGCCGATATGGTTCTTCTTCTAAATAGGGTGAAAGGGAATCCTCATGCATTTCTTTGGGAAAACTGGATGTACTGTTTCATCCAGAAGATTATAGAAGGAGATAAGTTTATTGACTGGGCTAACCTAATAGCATAAGAGCTCCACAGAGATCTCTTAAACATGACTAATTTGAAGGCATTTTACATGTCTTCCTACCTTGTTTATGTCTTAGCATGTTGTCAAGCTTGGGAGGGATTACCTCATGAATTGTGGACAAGTGATATGAGGATATATGATTACTTCACATGCTTACAGAAGGAGAAGTTCTCAAGTGTGTTCAAGACAGTAAATGACAGATTTTCAGGAAAGTTAGTTTTTGAGTTGTGAGGGAAGGAAAATTGCAGGCTTTCTGAAGAAGCTAAATAGGTGATCAATGTTTATGGCTGTCATTTCATACAGTTTCCAAGATTTACCTATCTTAGGGTTGGAGCGTTTGATGAGGAACCCCTACGGCTTCCTAGATTTTGTTTAGATGATGTAGTCTTAATGGAGCTATGCAGATAGCTCGTTCTGGTTGAACAAAAGGCCGGGACCACAAAGAAGACTTTAGGTATTCTTTTCCCTATTGAATTAGGGTATTACAGGTGCAAAGTTTCCAAGATGCTATGACTATAAAAGAAGAGTTGGATGTCCTCTGTTTACAAATTTATACTCCCAGGGTCAGTTTTGACTATAGAGGCTTTGTAGGAGCAAATCTCAATGTCCCAGAGACATTCATGCACATCCCTAAGTTAGAGGATTTTTGGGCCAATTGTTCTGATGAACTGGAGGTAAGGAAAAAACTATGGTCCCGGTTCACTTTGAAATAAATCATCACCTTTAGGCTGGATATGAATATAGACGGGGTAGAGGAAGACAGTGAGATTGATGTCTTAGACTCTCAATACTCAAAGAAGGTAGAGGCCCTCCCTATTCCTGAGTTAGATTGGACGGTGCCAGAAGAAGATGATTTGCATAAAAGAATGAAAAGGGTGATTGAAAAAACAAAAGCATGGTTGTTGAAGAAAAGAGTTGTTGTTACTCGTGTACAGTTAGCCACGAAACAACTAAAAACCAAAAAGAGGAGTTCAACAAAGAAGAAAACTTCTATTTTAACTAACTTAAGTGTTGATCAATCTTGTGCAGGAAAAGCTAAACCTGAAGTTGAACATGAATTTGAACCAATTTCTTCACAAGTTCAAGTTCAACACCAAGCTGAACCCGAGGTCCGATTGACCAGATCAAGTCTATGGGTAAAAGAAAGGGCTCAGAGGCAAAAAGCTACCCTGAGCCTCTTCATGTATTTAGACACATCAGATCCTAACCCAAAAGCAAGTCCAATTGAAGACCACAGTGTACTTGAGATGACAGATGATCAACAGATACAGGAGGAAACAGAGGACACTCCGAAAGAGTCACTAGCTCTTTTGAGTAACTATGATACTCAAAAGAAATCCACCGCTGCCCCACCATGGCTAGAGACCCCGGTAGCCAAGAAAAGAAACGTGGTTCCTTTATCAGTACCCATTGATGATGTAGTAAGCAGGTGTTTGGGAAAATCTTCTAAGGTTAAGAAAATGAAGATGGAATCCAGAATTGATTTTGATGAAAGCAGTGGTCACTGGATAGCAGAAATCTCAAAGCCTAAAGAGGACAAAGCCGAAGGAGAGGCTTCAGTCCAAGATTTTAAAATATCCAAAGTGGATTTAGGAAAAGACACCAGAGTTGCCGATATGAGATTTTTTGACGTGTCAAATAAGAAAATTGCCAATAGAGTCTGGAAAGATGCCAAGGACAAACAAGAAATGAAAGAGGCTATGAAGAGTATGGCCCAATACATCAATGCCATCCAACATCCTGAACCTTTTCCTCTGAGTGAAATGTCGGCCTCCATTGATGTAAAATCCCCTGATAACCAACGATTTCTTGACCAAATTCAAATAAGCAAGGCGGTGAGCAAAGCATTTGATGATTGGGTAGAGCGCGTAAAATCAAAGGTTGTGAAGCAGCTAAGTCATCTAGATCAAACCCATAATGAAGGAGATCACCTGGTAAAGAAAACAGAAGCCAGCATTGAAGAATGGGAGCTAGAAAAGACTACCTGGACCAGAGAACTCCATTGGATTGAAGAAGTTGAGGAGTACGGTTTGCAGAAGTTCCTCATGGAGAGGTCAGTGCCAGGACTGGATGACAAAGTTCTTTATGTTATAAAGTAATGTATAGAATGGAGAAATGAAGCTGTGGCCACGGGAATTTCTGAAGTAAAGGATCTCATGAAGGGGTTAGATAAGCCGGTTGAACAAGTAATCAAGGATGTAAACACCTAGTTTGACGAGCTCAAAAGGATGAAGGCACCTACAAATGAGCATTTCACAAAAGTTGCGTGGATAGAATCAATGATGATCCTTCAGCAAGGTCATTTGGTTATGCACAAAGAAAAGGTAGCTGAGATCAAAAGGGAGAAAGAAGTCTGGAAATAGAGGATCAATTTTATTGGTTTGCCACACCAACCGGTAATATCCACGTTTACAGCCACATTTGAAGATTGGAATGCAACGCGACTTGTAGCGACCTCAACTCCTTAACCGTCTGGAACACTTGGCAACTTCTTGGAGGCATTTTTTTTGCTCCCAGTCTAGTTTTTCTTTCTTAATGCTTAGGATAGTTTTTGGATCTAGAAATATTTACTTTCAAGAAAGATAATTTTTATGAAGTTAGTTGTTGAAGCCTTGCGTGGCTATTTATGGAAAAACTTTTAACTGTTTAAGGGGCTCTCTGAGTTTGACAGGAACTATTTTCTAAAAAACTTAAACTTCAAGTTTTTTGAAGACTGATATTACAGAATATATGAAATATCTTATGGTGTTATGTATATGTTTAAGCTTTTGAAATGATAAATACTACTGTTTATCTTATCTGATTTATTTTCTTGTGGAGATAAGTTGTGTTGAATAAAGCTTAACTGTGATATGGATGGATTCTATGCTTAGAAATGACAGAGAGAATTGTTATCGAAGTTTAGACTCAAGAAATTTAAAGTTTGAGATTGGGATAGAAGTAAATGTTTTTCTCTAAAATCTGCACATTCTTTTCATGTTGATGGACTTAATGTTTTCCTTAAGTATTTTTTTGGTGAAAAACACATTTAATGTTACTTTTCTATGTTCAATAAGACCATATTGAAAATCTTTTTTGAAGGTAGCTGCACCTTGTAATTTGCAGAGAGTTTGCTTGTAGCAACTCATTTGTTAGTATTAATATTTTTACTCTTCTTCTCGTTCTTTAAAAGAGCCAGAGATTAATTTAGAGAAAAGGGAAAAAACTGTATGCTAACAAGTATCACCTCAGAACTTGCACTTTTCTTGGAAATAAAACCTTCACTTTTGTCGCTTAATCTATACCATAGATATCTTCCTTGATTTTTCTCGTGTGTAGATTTGTAACCAACTTCTTAATTATTGGAATCCTCCAGATCGTTGTGGCTCACCATTAAATGTGTTCTTATCCTTGTTTTTATCATCTGTTGTTCTCAGAAACTAACTCTCAGTTTGGTGACTAACATGCACTGGTAAGTGCTTCAATGTCTCAGTGTCTTGATCGACTTACATAACCCTTTACCAAAAACTTCTTTCTTCTCGATAACTTAAATTTTTAGTCTTACCGACTTGCCCAATCTTCTTTACCTACTTGATAAAGTAGAAACTAATTATTTCAAGATGAAATAATCATTGTCTGATCTTTATCTATTGCCCAATTAACTCATCTCCGAAAGATATGACAATTCAATATGAACCAGAAATCAATTGCTTGACATCAATGACAAAATAATAACTGATCTAATCCTTTCTACAATCTTGTACATCTCTGATCTTGGTCATCATCATCATCTCCATCACTTGAGTAACAAGAGAAACAATAATATTTTTTCAGCAAAACCAAATATGTGATTCAATAGGCTTCAGAGAGATTTTCTACTGCATTCTATAGCCGAGAATGGGTTCCCCTTCCTCAACTTTTGGAAAATATGGGATGGAAAACTGCAAAGTCCAAGAAAATCTGTCAGGATGGAGCTAGGGCATCCAAAACTTGGTGTCTTCCTCCCACTCTGCGCCCTTCCTGGGATAATCACTCCAACCAATTTCATTTATTGCATTTTTGTGAGGAAGGTTCCCTAAAACCAACATCGATATCGACTGTCACTAATATTCTCTAAAGCGATAATAATAGAAGCAGGGTTTTACCTACATTGTCTGGAAACAAAAAAAATCACAAAGGCAATTGGCTTACCCAAGGACCTTATAACCAAATCTACGGTGACTGAGACAATACAAAATTTAGGGCAAAAACCCTCGACTCCATCGATAGTAGATAAAATCACCATTGACATCATCGATGATTCCACAAAGGAATTGCGTAAGCATTGTCAGCCTTATGGAATCTTTGCTAGATGGAGCGGGTTAGGGTCCTCTGGTGAAATGGTTGTCGAATGGTTCCGAGAGAGGTTTAAAGGCCAGGTAGGAATAACTATGCTACTTGAAGATTTCTTTTATATTGATTATTATAATGCTAAGTTGAAAAATGTTTTTTGGTCCGAAATTATCCTCAATATCTAGGGCACAATTTCAATTTATTTGATTGGACCCCAAATTTTAACCGTCGAGAGTTGAAGGAATTCATGGTAGATAGATGGATTATGCTTCCTAATCTACCCATTGAACTTATGGATAAAGCAATCATTAAGAAAATTGGAAGTCAATTAGGGGATTTTATAAGATTTGAAGAGAATATATTTTCATACTCTGACTGTGTGATACTAGTAAAAGTGGATATCAAAGTTAAATATTTAAGAAATATTGATCTTAGAACAACAAATATTGCTTATAATATTAAACCAAATTTTTTTAAGGGTTTGATTAACAACAAGAGCAATTTAGAAATTGGTAAGGATACTTCCCAACCTGTAGTACTACCATTGGCAAAGGAGATGAACATTAGGTTTAGCGATCAGAGAGGTGGATTTGTGGTTGTAGATAACAACCATAGAAAAGATGACTGAGAGCTTGAGAAGGAAAAGATAGCGAGAGTAGACAATCTATGGACATAAGTAATAAGTTGGCTATTCCTCCACTTACATTCGATGATGACAACAATAGGGAAACAAACATGGTGGAGATACTTATGGAATCGAACAAGGGTGGAATGGAGAAAAAAGAGAGTAAGCCAATGATGGATGGTATAGCACATAATGATCAAATAGAACCAGTGATGCAAATAGGCTCCCCAAAAATATTAAAAGTGTAATAAAATGAATGGTACTTAATCCCTAGAACCTCGTTAGGTAGTAAGCAAGGTAGGGTGGAGGACAATCATATTAATGATATGAAGGAGGCTGAATCTGAGACTACAGATAAGGCTAAAGAGGAGGTCAATATACTTGTGAATTATCTATATAATGAAGTCATAAAAGACCTCATGGAGAAATTTGTGGATGAGATAGCTGATGAAGAGGAACTAGCCCTTCACAAAATGTTTCATATTGGAAAAGTCTTAGATGGTGATAACCGCTCTCTTGGATTGGATATAAAGAAGATTTTGGAAGGGTCGAATGAATCCAAAAATGAGGAGGAGGAGGAGATTATGGGTGTAACACAATGTGGGGTGGAAAATAAAAATCCAGACTGTACAAAAATTAGTAAGAAGAGAGGAAGGAAGTCCTTATCTGAGCTTTGAATTATGGACGGTTCTACTGAAAGCCAGACCAAACTCATGAACATTTTTTTATGTTGGGAAGGGGAAGCTCCTTCACAAGGAGTCATGATGATCCTTATATAGAATTTTAAGGGAATGAATACCCCTGATAAGAAGCATTTAATTAAAAACTACATTTCTAATACTAACTATGATATCATTTTAGTCCAGGAAACTAAGTTGAACCAGGAAGACTTAGAATCATTTAAAAAGAAGATTGGATTCAGGGATGTTGTTGGCTCAACAAATCTAGAAGCCTTAGGTGGGCTTGCTATTATATGGAATCCATGGGCTTTCATGTTACCATGGCTGAATATAGAAATAATTGGATGAGTGGTTGAGTAAAATGCATAAGAAGCAATTTAAGTTTCATGATTATAAATGTTTATGGACCTACCCTAACCAAAGAAAAAAAAAACTCATCTGGGATGAAATTAAGCAGTATTTAGAATTGTTCCCAGATCAGTTATGCATCCTTGGTAGAGACTTCAATGCTCTTACCTGTCACTCAGATAAGTGGGGAGGGAGTAAGAAAATGTCAAGAGAAAACTTGGATTTCCTAGAATGGATCAATAATTCTAATCTTTTGGAAATTAAAACGACTGAAAAGACATTTACTTGGAACAACCGAAGGCAGGGATTCAACAACATTTTTGAGAAGTTGGATAGATTTTTTCTTAGAGGTAGCCTTGAGAACTTTCCAAATACCCTCGAGGCAGAAATTATGCCAATATCTGGATTAGATCACTACCCAATTCAACTTAGGATTGTAAAGGACTCAGGACCTAAAAAATGCCCCTTCAAGTTTGAGAAGATGTGGTTGAGAAATGAAAATACATTAAAATTAATTGAACAATGGTGGAAAGAAGCTAAAGTATCCGAATCCAAGCTATATAAGTTAGTCAACAAATTAAAGATCATAAAAAATAAGCTTCAAATTTAGAACAAAGAACACTTTGGTAATGTTTTTGAGTCCAAAATTAATTTGGAAAAGCAACTAGATAAAGTTAATTCAACAATTATGGAAAATGGCATGGATGAGTCTCTCTATATAAAAGAAAAAAGAACTGTTGAGTGAATGTGAGGATATTTTGGCTAAAGAAGAGATATTCTGGCATCAAAAATCAAGGGAAACGTGGCTGGAGGTAGGAGATAAAAATACCAAGTTCTTCCACAATAGTACCAAACAAAGGAGAGTTATTAATAGAAATACCAAAATTAGGATGAGCAATGGCATTATTTTAGAGGATACAAAAATGATAGTAAATAATGTAGTTAGTTACTTTAAGGAGATCCTCAATAATGTAAATGGTTCTAATCTCGAAGGCCAAAAGAATATCATTAAAAACATCCCTAAACTAATAACCCAGAGCCAAAACAGAGATTTAATGGAAAAATTTACTAAAGATGAAATCAAAAGATCCCTTATGCAAATTAATATGAATAAGTCTCCAGGTCCCGATGGATTCCAAGCAGGCTTCTTCCAGAAATACTGGTCCTTTATAGGGGATGAGGTTACTAAAGCCCTAGAGGGGGTCAGAAACTCTGGAAGTATGCTCAAAGAAATTAACGATACCTTATTAGCATTAATTCCTAAGAAGGATAAGGTAGAGGGTATCGATGACATCATAACTATTGCATTATGCAATACAATCTATAAATTACTAACTAAAACTATCGCTAATAGATTACAAAAACTACTCTCATTCTTAATTAGTGAAGAACAAACTATTTTCATCCCAGGTAGATCCATTTATGATGGGGTAATAATTGCTCAGGAAGCAATCTAATCCATTCAAAAGAATGGAGAACTTGTTGACAGGATTTCTGTGACCGGGTCTGCAGCAGATGTAAGTTGTCACCGGGTACCGAGGTACCGACCAACTTCACATGTAAAGTTTGTTTGGGGAAATGAGATTCCCTGGGCTTCCAAGCACCTGGGAGTTGGGTCTCGATAGTGCAGGGCTCGATTGGGAGATGTGACTATTTTCGAGGGGGATAGCTGGTTATCTTCAACTCGCTCTCTCTGGGGATTCAAGAAGGTGAGGTTTCTCCAAGCATTCTTACACTTAATAAATAAATTGAAAAAGATCCTGTAGAGTTAGAAATATCTCATCTACCTATAGTTATGCTAAACATTCAAAACATCAATAATACTCTAACACACTATACTAAATACCGAAGAAACATACAACCATCAGTTCATATTTCATCAGTAGCAAGGGAAAGGAGGTCATTAATCTACTTTTAGTGTTAGAGAAAAGGACATGAAGAACACAAAGCATAAAATACCGTCAATCCAGAAGACAGAATGCCAACAACATCATTGCAAGAACTCTCCCTTCTTCATCAACATTTCTTCCAGCAAGCACTAGTGCGCGGTACAATGGTGGCTCCAAGGGAGCATCTAACTACTAAAAGCTTAAAGACTAAGGAGTATTGAGCTCTACAACTGAGAAATGAAATACTGCTTTTCTATTACTGGGGACTACAAAATCATCAATTTTGCCCACCCTTGGAATGGGGCCGGACTTACTATTTATACACATACATTTAACCCTAACCCTAACTTATGTTACACTGTACATTAAAATATATTATTTGGTGGCCGGTACTACCTGCACCACTCTACAAAAGACCTAGAGACGGAATAGGCCTGTCATGTCAGAAGAAAAAGACAAGATAAGTGGAGTGGAAGAATCAGCCTCGAGAAGAGAGCCGAGAAGGAGTGTTAGAGTATTATTTCATTTTACTCTAGTTGCTTAAGCGTCTCTTAGGTGCATTATTAATTAACTCTTAATTAATAATGTGCAACCTAGTTTTTACCTTTTAGGGTTTCGTTCACCTTTATAAGGTCGAACTTTGTAATTGCTTTTCATTAATTCAGTTGATAA
>MU227679.1:83070-124116 GCA_018584345.1 Thuja plicata
TACCTGATCAGGCCTTGTTGCCGGGACCCATTTCTTGCTTTCTTAGTCTTGCTAGGTCTGCTTTCTCCCTGCGTTCAGCTTAAGGGGGGGTGTTAGAGTATTATTTCATTTTACTCTAGTTGCTTAAACGTCTCTTAGGTGCATTATTAATTAACTCTTAATTAATAATGTGCAACCTAGTTTTTACCTTTTAGGGTTTCGTTCACCTTTATAAGGTCGAACTTTGTAATTGCTTTTCATTAATTCAGTTGATAATTTTGCTCTCACATTTTGAGTAAACATCTGAGTTCTTCTTTTTCATTTTCGTACTTCATCTTTGTATTAGGTCATTTGCATGCAGGTGTATTCGGGTTCTGTGAATCTGATCTTTCATCAGTTTCTACAAGGAGAAGGAAGAAATATGATCCCCTGGGGATTGAGGCTACATGCCTCATAAATGGGAAAAGAAGTGCCCTATCTCCAATGTGCCAGGTGTACTTCTGAAGCGGCACCTCGGCAAGACCATTTGTCAAAAAACTCCTTGCTGATCCAACATGCCTTGGTGTAGCTATCTACCCTTTGACAACCTTTATTAACTACTTTGAAAGTGACCGATCGGCCTTGGGGACCGGGACACAGATCATTGAAAGAATACAAAATATAGGATCCAGGACTCCGAGATCCGGGAACTTACGTTCCAAAAGAATAAAGAATACAAAAACACTTAGGTTTTCTCTGGCCCCCGGAGAAAATTTATTGTTGCTTATTATCATTGAAGGTCTAGAGGAGACGGGAGATTCCATCTTCATCAATATCTTTAAGGCCAGCCCACTGGTACTTAGCCACCTCAATCTGTTCCCCTAGTTCTGAAACATTTCCCTTAAACTCATTGACCATCTTTGCCGCATCATGACCACTGAGTATCATGCGAGTTATTCACATCATTTGAGCTCCATCTATTCCATCTGAGGATTGATCCTTGACTACATTAACTCATCAAACTTCCCCAAAACATATTCCTCCGTCATTCATGTGTCAGTGCTAAATGGATCAGCTCTGGAGACCTTCGTAACAAAAGACTTGTATAAATTAAAAGAATATTGTACTGCATTGACTTTATCCCATAGAGTCCCCACCAGTTGCTTGATTTCCTCCAATGTGAGGTCAAGTTTGGAGTGCTGGGTCCTCACAAAATTAAATGACTCTTCCCCCAAAATTTTAGACTCGGAGACAACTTCTTCCCTGAGGCCGATGAGTTCTTCGAACTCAACTTTCCATGCCTCATAATTCTTGATGTCCACCTCCCATATACTGATGGTGCTTTCGGCTTGATGCAAGACATGGCGGGCTACATACAGATCTGGGAGGGTGGACACCAAGAAGCGCCAGACATTTCCCAATTATAAAGCGACCCACTAATCAACCACTTGGGCCTTCTTTTTCATCACTTGTAGTGAGTCTATGTCACTCTGTGGCAGTGGTGCATCAGATGTAGAGGCCTCTGGAGGAATAACATTGATAGGTTGGGCCAACTCAGTTAGCAACCCCATGAGGTTTGCATTTTTCTCCTTTTTTGCCTTGAGATTTTGAGCCTCCTTTTCATAACAAGCCTCTACTTCCTTGGCTGCCTCTTTTAACAGGTCTACTTCACCATGTTTCCCTCTCTTCCCCAATGATATCTCTGTGATGTTATAATCTATGGCCTTGGCCGTTGCTTCATCTGAGTTTGGGGAAGGTGTTGCTATCACTACAACTGTTTCTCCGCGCGGCCCAGTTCAAAGAGTGTGAACCGTCTGGGCTTTCTTGGCCTTTGGCGGGTTCTGGGCCTGAGCCATCATCTCTGCCAAGGAAAGATGGGCTCTGGGTGTTGACGGGGGGCTTCCCTCTTTCAAGTTTCTATCAACCATGGTGGTGGTAGGGGTGGCTTGGTAGCCAAAATGTGTTCCTGTGACTTCTCCCCAACATCTTGCTATGCCCCTTCAGTATTATGAGCCTCTCTCGGCTCCTTTCCTATATCTTCTATCTCACCGACAATATTTTCTTCAGTGGTACCTGTATATTTTGCCCCGCTATCTATACCTTTAGTAATATCTGGGTCCTCATTGGTCGCCCCAGGGTTTTCTTCTTCTTGTTGTTACTGTTCTTCCTCAGCCTCTATTGTTGGGATATCTTCTTCTGTCGGTGTGTCCTTTGGTAGTGGGGGAGGCAATGGGCCAAGGTTTAACGTTTGGGCTGCAGTGATTACCTCCCCAAATTTTGCCTTCAGGAGCGACATCTGGAACACGGTGGTTGGGGTCATGGTTGTTCCTGAAGGTCCGACTTCCCCAATCAATGCCATTTGCTCACTTTATTTCTGCTGCCCTAAAACTCCCATATACTACGTGTCCAGGACATCGAAGGCTACCTCTTTCTATATCCCTTTCTCTTCCTCCATTTGTTCCTCCTGCTCCTGTGCAGGTTCTTGTTTTGGAGCTTCCTCCTGCTCTAGGACTTCAGCCTCTGTCTGCTCAATGTCCCCCTGCAAATTCCTGAACTCGTCGGTTCTAAAGACATCATCAAATTCATCCTAAGAGGGAGGATTGGCCAGGACATGAGCAGGCTCTGGTTCCCTCTCTGGCTCTGGGGAGTCAGAAGAAAGGATTTCAACTTGTGGGATTTGAGGCATCCCCAACTCCAGCTCTGCCTCTGGTTTTGGATTAAGTCTCTTCTTCCGCTTGGTGACCAAAGGCGGCCCTGCGTCCCTTAGGACCTGCTCCTCTCCCTAATCCACTCCGGTTGCCTTGACCATCAGTGCTACTAGTGAAGGGGAAGAGGGAGGACAGATAGGTCCAGTCACAAGCACCGGGGTAGCCAACCGTGTGATTAAATTCTCCCTCATCTGTTGGGAGGCCGCTATTGATTATTTTATTTGCTCCTTAATGGGGATCTCATGTGGGGCTGGGGTCTCCATTATTATTTTTCCCCTATCTCCTCCCTATGAATAAGTTCCAGCCCCTGGGGTCAGCCTTGGTATTGGCTGGGGAGCCCTGCGCGTACTCTCGGGGCATACCCTCTTGAAGTATTCGTGGCTGCGCTCAACCAGGTTGCGAGTGAATTCTTCTATGGTGGGCCCCTCTTGGGCATTCCAGTTCACCGGTGGGAGGCAAAACTTATCAATCCCCTTTTCTTTGTACTGGGGGTCTATTGTGGAGCCGGCATCTGAGAAGTCATTCAAAAATTTCTGAAGCTTCAACCTTTCCATCATTCCTACGGTCATCCGCACGTAATGTCAGCTCCAGACTTCAACGTCATCTTGGCAATCTTCCCAAAAGTCCTCCATGTGGTATTGGTGGGGCTTTGATGCCTGGGGAAGTGCCAGTGCAATTTTGCCATGTAGATCAAAGTTCTTCCGTGCCAAGTAAAACTCTGCTAAGTTCAAGCTCTTGAGCTCGTTGTCTGCCTCTTTGGCTGCGACCAGACAGCACAAGTAATTCCCAAAAGTGATTGGGAATGGAATATTTGTTACCTTTTTTAAGGCGTATAAGGCATGTAATTCCATCATTTGCCTACAGTACTCTAAGAGAATTATATTATTCCCACAATGTTTGGGCAACAAGTAAGGTTTCCTGGAGAAGTTGGTTACCCTTATGTATGTATGTTACTGGAATTGTATATAATAATGGCAATAACTTATGACCAGATCCATCATCTCCGTAGAAAGGCAATATCCTGCATCCCGGGTAGGTGTTAGTAGTTTGTAGTAGATGAAGGCATCGTTAACCCGGCAGAAGCTGGGGAAACTAGCCTCCCATAGAATCTGTGGGAAATAATCCCAGGGGGCCTTCTGACCCGGGCCGATCCCGAGTACTCCTGACATGAGTAACCCGTTGGTGTGGGGTCGTTGTTGCGCTAGGGCCCAGAGAACATAAGAAGTCATATAGAACTTCCTCTTTTGGACCACCTGGAGGAATTGAAAATCCATGTGGTTTGAAATAATGGTGGCCCAATCAAAATATTCCCTGTCGGTGAAAATGCCAAGCAAGAAGTAATACATCCACCCTATGAATTCCCGGGCATGTGGTTGCCTGAAGACCCAGGAAAGTGCTATCATCCCCATCTGGATGCTTTCTTTAAATTCAGATTGGGGGATCTCTAGTTTCATTCTCTTGGGGTCCCTCTTCGGAGTCTTGAGCCAATGAGTATTCATGTATATCTGGGCTACGTCCTCCAATTGCTTAAATTGTGCTAAGGCATCTGATCTAGTGACGACAGTTGGGTTGTCAAACTAAGGGATCCCCAACCCTATCTGGAAAGTTACAACATCAAGAGACACCATGGGGGTGGGATACCCGGTTGGTTCCAGGGCTGCGAGCATGACGACCGAAATGGAGGAGTTGTAGTGTGCCGCAAGTGTGAGAATTAACTCCGGGGCCTGCACCAAGCATGGAAAATAGGCGGCCTTGAGAATCCCGGAATCCCCGACGCTGATTGCCAGTGGATCCCCGGAGTATCGTTGAATATACATTATTTTGACCAAGGCCTGCATCTCGAGCCATGTCCCGACGCTGGTGTCGGTAATTAATTGGAATTTTGAATCAATATTTGATCCCATAATAACACTGTGCTTCACATACTTCATGCTGAGAGCTAATTTTTCCAAGGCCCTCTCCATTTTGGACCTGACAGCTACCCTGGTGACTGCTGTAGAAGGAAGTTTCAGACTCCCGGGTGGTGAAGATGCGGAAGCCTCAGACATGATGAAAGTATATTACTTTAAAAACCTACAAGGCAAGACAACCGTTAGAATTCATAGATAAATCATACTCCGGGGTCCAGAGATCTTACCACCGCGGCATTTATTTTCCTAAAAAGTTAGTTTAGGTTCAAAATCCCAGAAAGATATATATAATGCAAACTTAAGGGAAATAACCAATATCTGGGTCCTGGGGTTTTAGCATACTTAGCAAAGGTAATATGTGGGCTGGTGAAGACAAAAGACCCGAGGTCTTGAAAACTAACCATTGGAGGGTGTGCGCAAAAAGTGAATTGTCAGGCCCACGTGGGCGTCAGTTGGCTATGCAATAAATGAAAGTTATGGCCGATGGCAGTGCCAATTGTCTAAACGCGCGTAAAGTGGAAACCACTTGGACAATTTTAAATGCATTTGTGGGACGTAAATGAAGCACAAGTTGGTTTATGGAGGAGAGAGAAAACTGCCTAGTTGAAACCAGCCAAGAGTCGAGTTTCAACCAGGTGGTATTTTGTCTAGAACAAGATTGCAGACTTAAAATGGGAAACAAACAAGACACGATGAGCTCGACAAAAGACTAAGAAAATATACATAAGATATACATCATATATACATCAGGGCCGAAAGGTATATACATGCAAAATAGATAGATATACACTAATATACACTAAATACACATATATACAGAACACAGAGCAACTATTTACATAGAACCAGAAAATGTACAAAACTACAATATTTACATTATCCTATAGCTACAAAAAGGGTGAACAACCCTCTGGCAGAGCCGACCCACCAACGGGCGGTAAACTAGACAAAGAAACGCAGAAACAAAATGAAAACACAAGGCGAAAACACAAACCAAACAAAAATGAAAAGCCAGGAAATGAAGATAAATAGAGAAACCAACTTGAAAACCCAAGAAAGGCAAGGGAAGGCAAGGTGCCAAATGCTCTGCAACAACTTCCACCTTCATAGGATCACCACTCAACACCGAAAACCACTTGCAATTGTTCAAAATAGCTCAGAGTAACTCGTACTTAACTCTGCTCAAATCGCTGTGATATTGCTATGAAATCACTCAAATTGCTTAAGTGTTTTAATTGTGGTAATTGTGAAAATGATAGGTGATTTCTATTTATACCCAAGGTGAAAAGAAAGTTACCTTTCCTTTCGAAAACTCCAGAACAGGCTGACCTCCGGACTCCAGGCCCGGGGATTCTGTGCGACCATACCTTCTTGCGAAAAAGAAGACATCGTGGTAAAGAATCCCAGAGTCTGGAATCCGGCTCCTGGATAAAGAACGACCAACTCTGGGACCAGGTCCCAAAGACACAAGGGACAAAAACAAAGAAGCAAAACCAACACCACGGGAAAGAAAGCCCGAGTAAGGAAAAAATAAAGAAACCAAGGAAAAAGATAAGGCAAAAGCCAAAAGCAGAAACAAAAATAAAAAAAGGGGGGGGACCCAACATTTTGCACACAAAATGTAGGGATGAAGATACAGGACATAAAAAATGGTGACTATCTAGGATGAATGCTTTAGTGCATTCAAGAACTACAGAATATCTAGTTAGCAAAACTAGTACAAATCGTTACTCGGAGCATCTTACCTGTAAAGAGTAACATGTCTGAGAAAATCTGGGCATACGCGATTTAATCCATGATCTTTTCATCAGTGGTGAAGTGTGTGTTTTAGAAAGAAATCAAGCCGATGACCTATGGAAGAAGCAGAGAAGAGACACTAAGTATATCAAACCCCGAAGTCATTCGATTCACTCGTTTCTCCCGGAGACCAGAGTTTTGTCCAATTTTTCTTTTCTTTTTTTTTTGTACATTTCTGGGTGGGAGGGTGGTACTTATTTCATCATCAAGCTTACGCTTAGCTAAATTTAATGGCAGTACTTCTTTCACCCTTTTGCCCACCTCAATATGCTGAATGGGGGAGAAAAACTCCGGACCTGGGAAGAATCCTTTTTAAAAGTTCAGACTTGGGTCAACCAACTAGTGCAACTGATCTACCCTCGATGTGTCCAATTACTTGTTCCCTAATTTTTATTTCACTGATTACCAGACCTACAGAGAAAAATCTGATGAAGATTACTCAATGTACTTCCAAACTTGTAAAATAACTCTAGAGACCGGACCAATTCCATCATGTTAGCCATAGATTCCTAAGTTCACCGCCACGTTAAAGACAACATCCCAGAGACCAGATGTTATGCAAAGAATTCTAATCCTCACAAGAGGGAGAGCAAAATGTCGGAACCCAAAAAGAAGACAAGAAAGGCAAAGACAATGCAAGAGAAAAAGGGCGGTCCTGAAGGATGGCCAGCCAGGCTATTTACAAGGCAGGGTACCTCCCAACAAGGCACCGGGAAAGAAATATTTACAAGCAAGGGACTTTACATAAAATACAATTTTGGGCAAACCAACCTTATTTGAAATAATGTTTTAGAAACTGTCCATTGACGGGCAATGGGACAGGTTCTCTAGTCATGGTGTTAAGGCAGTAGGTATTTACCCCGCAAATCTCTGAGATTAGGTATGGTCCGAGCCAGAGCCATTGAAACTTGGTGTTCTTTTCTTTCTTTTCCTGGGCCTTGTCCCACAATAGGACCAAGTCCAAAATATGAAAGGCCTTGTATTGGGCTCTACAGTCAAACCATCATTTTACCACCGCTTGGTGATGCGCAAAATGTTCAAGAGCTGCGTCTCGTTGTTCTTCCATCCGCACCAGATTTAGGAGCCGAACTTCCACAATATTATCCTGGTTGCTGAATTCCTGCATAAACTGTAAAATTGGGATCTGTAAGTTGATTGGGAACACCGGGTTCTGGCCATAAACTAGATGGAATGGGGACATTCCCAAGGTGACCTTAATTTGAATGCGATCCACCCAGAGGGTGAATCTCAACTTTTGGTGCCAATCCCGGGGATTCTATTCTAGCAGGTGTTTGATCACTTCAAGCAGATTCTTGTTCATTGATTCAGCAACACCGTTCCCCTAGGGGTAATAGTTGCTGGAAAAGTTCAAAGTGATCTTTCGGTTATAGGTCCATTCGAGTAGTTGCGTCGAAGAAAACACCGGACCATTGTCACATACTATAGAAAAAGGCATTTTGAATCTTGTGATGATGTTTTCTTCTAAGAATTTGATAACTATGTCTGTCGTGTTATTGTTGCAGGGTATGGCTTCAGACCACTAGGTGCAATAATCGGTTGCGGTTAAGATATATTGGTGGTTGGTAGATGAGTTGGGGTTGATTTCCCTGATAAAGTTAAATGTCCATTGGGCAAAAGGCCTAGCCTCGAAGACTGGTTGTAAGCGCATAGCTGGGTTATGCTCATAATGTGTCGTGGTTTGGCAAGTATGGCATCTTCAGACGTGAGTGTAAATAACTTTGAATATGCAGGACCAATAATATCCAGCCTGAAGGATCTGATGGGCGGTGGCATCGGCTGAGCCATGCCCGGTTCCAAACTGCTCATGGAATTCATCAATCATTTTCATAGCTTGGTCCCTATCAATGCACCGAAGGTACACTCCCTCGTAGTTCCTACGGTAAAACACAAAGTTTTTTATCATGAAGTGAGTGCTTTTCATCTGCAGGGCACAATGTTTGTTGGGAGGTAACCCCTCCGGGAATCTATTATTTACCAATAAGTAAACCAGATCAGTGTACCATGGGTCTTGAGTGATAGACTCCAGTGTGTAAGTTTGGCATTCTGTGGGGAGCCTCCTCTACCATCGCTCAACTTAGTCCTTGGCCTCAGACTATCTTCATGGGTTGCATCTCTAAGTCATACTCTTGGAGGATGGCCATCCATTTCCCTTATCTTTCACCCAGCTCACTCTGCATCAACAGAGATTTCACAGCATGGTCCGGGATGATAGCGTGCACCTTGCTCCGGAGGATATAATGCCAGAATTTCTTCACGGCATGAACAAGAGAAAAGGCCTACTATTCCAATGATAAATACTAGACTTCGGCATTCTTAAAGGGGGAGCTCATGAAAGCTATGGTTCATTCTTCCCCTTTGACCTTTTGGGTCAATATTGTCGCGGTAGAATGCGGCGAAGTGAAGGAGTTAATGTAAAATAGTAGGGAGTAGTCTAGACTAGCCAGGACGGGTGCCTCCATTATCATTTGCTTAATCTGGGAAAATGTCCGCTTTGCTTCAAGACTCCACTCAATTTTGGTATCATTTTGTTGAGTGGCTTGACTATCTCGGCGAATCCAGTGATGAACCGCCGGACAAAGTTGATCTTTCTGAAGAAGGATCGCATCTCTTTCTTGCTTCCGGGCATTTGTAGGTTTAGTAGCACTTCCACTCTCTCAGGGTCAATGGATATACCCTTCTCAGAGATAATATTCCCGAGCAACTTCCCTTCAGTGACCCCAAATATGCACTTCTTGGGGTTAAAGGATATTCTGTAACGATGACATCTCTCGCAGATCTGGGCGAGGTGGGCAGAATGGTCACGCCTGTCCCAGGAAAAGACAGTCAAATCATCCATGTAGATGATTATGCACCAATTCACTCAGCCCTCGAACGTAATGTCCATAGTCTTTTGAAATGTAGCCCCTGCGTTTATCAAGCCAAAGGGCATCCTTCGATATGCAAACGTCCCCCACTTGGTGGTGAACGTCATTTTCTCTCTATCTTCATATTTAATCATGACTTGGTTGTATCTAGAGTACCCATCCAAGAACGACATCATTTGGGATTTGTTCACTATCTGCAACACCTCATCCAACAAGAGGAGAGGGTGATTGTCCTTCTTGGAGGCTCTATTCAAATTTTAGAAATCCACGCAAAGGTTAATTTCACCGCTCTTCTTTCTAATAGGGACCAAATTGGCAACCCACGTAGTGTGTCAGATTGGAAAAATTATCTGGGCTGGCAACAAATTCTCCACCTCTTGACGAATCAGAGGCTCGATCAGCGGGTTGACTGGTCGTTGTTTTTGCTGAAAGGGCTTAGCATTAGGTTTCAGGGGGATGGTATGAATCATAATGGATGTGTCATATATTTTTAAATCCTCATATCCCCATGAAATCACGTCTATGTCTCCTCGAAGGACCACGAGAATCTTCTCCTTCTCCTTAGGGGAGTAGGAGGTGCCAATGTGTATCATCTTTTCTTCACCGGGCTGGCCGATGTTTACTTTCTCAAATTTTCCTCCCTTAGAGGATGACATCTTCTCCCGACCCCGAGGGTCTGAGACAAAGATACGTTCAAGCACGACCATCCCCTTAGGGATGGTTTTGGTAGGTAGGTCCATGATCCCATTATCTTCATCACCTTGCCTAGTATCATCATGGTCTCGTTCCTCCACTATTTGGTCCTTAAAGATACCAATATTGGACATGAAGGCCAGGACATGCTGATCGTCCTCAAAAACTTGAAAGTGGGTAACATTATTTGGGATGGATGGGGTGGGGATCATATCAACAGAAAATCTCCGGAGTCGCGAGCCGGCCATGGGCTCAAGTGTGTTGACAGAAACAATGAGGGCATCCGGGACATAATTCCATCGTCGGGGAATAAGATCAATGCCAAAGGCATCAAAATATTCAATAAAGCTCCATGCTTGATTATGGTATGTAGCCAACCTTTTATCATGACATGTGCACTGACTTTGAACCTGTTTGACAACCAACTCTAAATCACCCAGAGCCCGGAGGTGGGTGACTCCTTTCCTTAATGCAAATAGGAGTCCAAGGACCAAAGCCTCATACTCCGTAACATTGTTTGTGCAGTTGAACTATAGCCTATAGGATACAAGGAAGTATTTCCCTCGCGGGTTAATCAGTTCTACTCCAGCCCCATAGCCTTGTTTGGATTGGCAACCGTCGAACTTAAGGGTCCACAAGTCATCGCTTGTAGTCTGGAGCTGGGGAGATGGAGCAGTCTTCAGATTGCTTTTGGGAGACTTGGGAGGAGCTTCTTCCCACACTGATTACGCATGGGTAAGGTTTCCTACCGGGGGGGTTTGAAGTTGAGATCCCTGAGGAAATGGCACTGAAGTGCTTCCAGTAAGAATACCAGGAAACTGGGAAATCAGTTATATGTTCTTTGCTCCGGAAGGCATCAATGTGCTAGGTAGCGACGGAAAGGCAAGGCTCACACTCTAACTCTGAATGCTTCTGATAGTGTACCTGGCACCAAGTGTTGGACAAGAGTGTAGTGGGGGTCGCTGTGGCACCCTGAGAGTTAACCTCAACCCTCAACTTTTCCTCTAGGTCCTGGATTCTCTGCAAGACTATGGGATCCTCCCCAGGGGTGAAATTGAATGTTAAGATTTCAAAGGGTCGGTACACCCCGAGGGAGGTCTCAGAGAAGAAGACCTCATTAACCCTCCTGACTTTGGTAAGGGCCTACTTCATCCAGTGCTCACTCTCAACCCGGATCTTATTTGATTCTCCTTCCCAGGGGAGCCATAAGTGGGAGAAGTTGGTCAAAAAGTATCCATTCAAGGACTTACACCAATTCCAACTTAATAACATCCCATAAGTCTCTGGGATGTCCACCACTTGGATATCGATTATGCTGGCTATTCTGGGGTCTTGGATGAGTTGTATCTGGATATTCTTCAATTCTCCCACCATTTTCACAGCAGTTTTATCCAATTGAATCACTGCGCCATTAGATGGGGTGGGTTGAAATCTGAGCTTCTGGCATATGGATAGGGGCATGATGTTGCCCGAAGCCCCAGAGTCTACTAGATAGTTATGTATGTTTTTTCCTTGTATGTTTAGGCCTAGTAGGAATGGAGGATCTTCATTATTTCCCAAGAAGATAGCCGCGTTGGCATCCTCAAAAGAGACAGTCTTGGGTGGGCGACTGACAACTTCTGAATTTCCCAAGAGCTTCAGAAGAGACTTCTTCTGCTCTGGATAGTTTAGCAAAACCTTCATCAAGGTTGTGGAGGTGGTGGTTTGTTCTAACGCCTTTGTAATGTCAAATCTTCCTCTCGGGAATTGATGGCTTCCCTTGACCGGGTCTTTCGCTTGGTTAGAGCTAGAACCTCTTAGAGGGACGGGCCGGTCATTTGTATTGTCCCAGGGAGGAGTTTCCTTGGCAAGAGGTGTCAGCGTGTAAACTGGTCCTTTACCAGCCTGACTTTGAGTGTTGTAAGGAGTCCACGGGTTGGTGAAGGCATTGGCCTCAAAGGACAGAATCGATTCATCAAAGAATCCTTGTAATTCAAATTCTTCTTCATCTTCTCTGGAGGATCCGAAGAAGATGGTCTCACAAGTGAATGCACCATGAGTTGGATCTTGCACAGGAGGTTCCGGGGAGTAGCGTCATGCGATTGTTGTCTATCTAGTTGAGAGATCATGATAACCTTCTCTAGCGTGGCACAATTTACCTCGTTGTGGGAGCCTGTGTCATGCAATCTACACCAATTGGTCATGAGCTAGAAGTCTGCGACTGGTGTGAAGTGTGATGGTCCATCACCACTTTGATTGGCATTTTGGTTCGGAGGCAGACCTCTGGTGTTCGCGTTATTGTTCCATTGCTGTTGGTTGGGCTGGGGCCCGTTGTTGAAGTTTCTTCCTCCAACATTGTTATTTCGTTGGCCAGAGAAAATATTCCCTCTTTGGGAATTGGAACTCTGGGGTGTATAGGACCTAGCCTTCAGTTGACCCATGTCCACAGTCAGGGTGGACAACATTCGCTAGAGGGATTCAACCTCGATGGTCAGCTGAGTGTTTGTGTCACAATGTGACAGTTGTTGTTGTTGGTTCCCTGGGAAGGCAACAATATTCGCTGGAGTCAAGGGCAGCAGTCCTCTAGCTGCAGACGACTGAAAGAAGGGAACTCCGGGTGGTTGTGTCTACGGTTGTGCCTACTATGGCTGATTCCAAGGGAATACTTCCAGACCCAGCATTGCCTGAGTCTATGATGGATAAACATACCAGGTTGCTAGTCTATTAGCGGTGGCAGGGGATTCATTGCCATCACGGGGGCACCCATTGCTAGATTGGGGTTATATCCCCTGATGTACGCTGTTCAACCAGGGATCATGTTAAAAGGCGTGCTTTGCCCAATCCTGTTTGGGGATTTGTTGAGGCCATGGGATAGTTCTAAGGCTAGGTTGTAAACTTTTGCCAAAGTGTCCCGGTCGCCCGCGACAGTTGTTCTCCAGAGGAGAGTGGCAACAAAGGGGTCCATCGCGTTGAGATAAGTCTATATATGGTTACTTCCGAGGATGGAATGAAAGGGCCCATGCACTGCTTCAAGGTGCGTTGGAACTGATGATTGAATGCTGCAAGGGGTTCATTGGGTTCCTTTCTAATGGAGATGAACTGGTTGTAGGACCAAGCTGGGTCCATGTGTACACGGAAGGCAACCAAGAAGGCATCCTCCATGTCCTGCCAACTGTTGATGGGGTTGGCGGGAAGGTTAAGGTACCAGTTCAGTTCACCCTATCCCAGGGACAGGGGAAACATCCAGGTTACAACATCTTCATGTTGGATCCGGTGTTAGTTCATGGCATCTTTGTATGCCTGCAAGTGTTCCTCTGTAGTTCATGAGCCTAAGTGCTCATATCATGGGTAGATCTTCTCTGGGTGCAAGGGTAAGTCATTGGTTGCACCCGAAAAATTTCCCACAGGGGACCCTGTATTTCTGAAATATGCAGCCATTTGGGGAGCTAAATTTTGAGCAAGTTGAACGCTGGTTCCCAGGATTGTCTGAGAAGTTTGGATATTCTGAGGTACACTAGACCCCCAGAAAATAGTGGCTGATGTGGTTTTTGGGGTTTGTTTCTTTCGAGCAGGAGGCTCGAGTTTGACAAACCTTTCAAGGTTAGGGGCTAATCTAAGGATTCTCTCAAATTTCACTGGGGAGAAAGACCCAATCTCACTGAAGGCTTGACTCCTAAAACTATGGATTGGGGAACCCTCAAGAGGTGTAAAATTGGAATCTCGAGAAGGGGATGAGTTCATTCCCTCCTTCTAGTGCCAGTTTTTGTTGGCAGGATTTCTGTGATCGGGTCCGCCAGCAGATGTAAGTTGTCACCGGGTACCGGGGTACCGGCCAACTTCGCCTGTAAAGGTTGTTCGAGGAAATGAGATTCCTTGGGCCTCCAAGCACCTAGGAGTCAGGTCTCGATGGTGCAGGGATCGGTTGGGAGATGTGACTATTTTCGAGGGGGATAGCTAGTTATCTTCAACTCGTTCTCTCTAGGGATTCAAGAAGGTGAGGTTTCTCCAAGCATTCTTACACTTAACAAATAAACTGAAAAAGATCCTGCAAAGTTAGAAATATTTCATCTACCTATAGTTATGCTGAACATTCAAAACATCAACAATACTCTAACACACTATACTAAATACCGAAGAAACATACAACCATCAATTCATATTTCATCAGTAGCAAGGGAAAGGAGGTCATTAATCTTCTTTTAGTGTTAGAGAAAAGGACATGAAGAACACAAAGCATAGAATACCGCCAATCCAGAAGATAGAATGCCAACAACATCATTGCAAGAACTCTCCCTTCTTCATCAACATTTCTTCTAGCAAGCACTAGTGCGTGGTACAATGGTGGCTCCAAGGGAGCATCTAACTACTAAAAGCTTAAAGACTAAGGAGCATTGAGCTCTGCAACTGAGAAATGAAATACTGCTTTTCTATTACTGTGGACTGCAAAATCATCAATTTCATCCACCCTTGGAATGGGGTCAAACTTACTATTTATACACATACATTTAACCCTAACCCTAACTTATGTTACACTGTACATTAAAATATATTATCTGGTGGCCGGTACTACCCGTGCCACTCTACAAAAGACCTAGAGACAGAATAGGCCTGTCATGTCAGAAGAAAAAGACAAGCTAAGTGGAGTGGAAGAAGCAACCTCGAGAAGAGAGTCGAGAAGGAGAAGGAAGAAGGAAGAAAATTGATCCCCTGGGGATCGAGGCTACATGCATCATAAATGGGAAAAGCAGTGCCCTGTCTCCAATGTGCCAGGTGTACTTCTGAAGCGGGGCCTCGGGAAGACCATCTGTCAGAAAAATTCTTGTCGATATGATGTGCCTTAGTGTAGCTATTTACCCTCTAACAACCTTTATTAACTACTTTGAAAGTGACCGGTCAGCCTTGGGGACTGGGACACGGATCACTAAAAGAATACAAAATATAGGATCCAGGACTCTGGGATCCGGAAGCTTACGTTCCAAAAGAATAAAGAATACAAAAACACTTAGGTTTTCTCGGGCCCCCAGAGAAACTTTATTGTTGCTTATTATCGTTGAAGGTCTGGAGGAAACAAGAGATTCCATCTTCATCAATATCTTTAAGGCCAGCCCGCCGGTACTTAGCCACCTCAATATGTTCCCCTAGTTTTGGAACATTTCCCTTAAACTCATCGGCCATCTTTGCCGCATCATGACCACTGAGTATCACGCAATTTATTTGTATCATTTGAGCTCTATCTATTCCATCTAGGGATTGATACCTTGACTCCATTAACTCATCAAACTTCCCCAAAACATATTCCTCCGACGTGCATGTGTCAGTGCTAAATGGATCAGCTCTGGAGACCTTCATAACAAAAGACTTGTATAAATTAAAAGAATGTTGTACTGCATTGAATTTATCCCATAGAGTCCCCACCAGTTGCTTGATTACCCCCAATGTGAGGTCAAGTTTGGAGTGCTGGGTCCTCACAAAATCAAATGACTCTTCCCCCAAAATTCTGGACTCGGAGACAACTTCTTCCCCAAGGCTGATGAGTTCTTTAAACTCAACTTTCCACGCCTCGTAATTCTTGATGTCCACCTCCCATATACTGATAGTGGTTTCAGCCTAATGCAAGACATGGCGGGCTACATACAGATCTCGGAGGGTGGACACCAGGAAGCGCCGGACATTTCCCAACTGTAAAGTGACCCACTCATCAACCGCTTGGGCCTTCTTTTTCATTGCTCATAGTGAGTCTATGTCGCTCTGTGGTAGTGGTGCATCAGATGTAGAGGCCTTTGGAGGAATAACATTGATAGGTCGGGCCAGCTCAGTTATCAACCCCACGAGGTTTGCATTTTTCTCCTTTTTTGCCTTGAGCTTTTGAGCCTCCTTTTCATAACGAGCCTCTATTGCCTTGGCTGCCTCTTTCAATAGGTTTACTTCACCCTGTTTCCCTCTCTTCCCTAGCGATATATCTATGATGTTATAATCTGTGGCCTTGGCTGTTGCTTTGTCTGAGTCTGGGGAAGGTGTTGCTATCACTGCAACTATTTCTCCGCCCGGCCCGGTTTGAAGAGTGTGAACCATCTGGGCTTTCTTGGCCTTTGGCGGGTTCTGGGCCTGAGCCATCATCTCTACCAAGGAAAGATGGGCTCTAGGTGTTGATGGGGGGGCCTTCCTCTTTCAGGTTTCTATCAACCATGGTGGCAGTAGGGGTGGCTTGGTAGCCAAAATGTGTTCCTGTGACTTCTCCCCAACATCTTGCTGTGCCCCTTCAGTATTATGAGCCTCTCCCAGCTCCTTTCCTGTATCTTCTGTCTCACTGGCAATATTTTCTTTGGTGGTACCTATATTTTTTGCCCCGCCATCTGTACCTTTAGTAATATCTGGGTCCTCATTGGTCACCCTGGGGTTTTCTTCTTCTTCCTGTTGATGTTCTTCCTCAGCCTCTGTTGCTGGGATATCTTCTTCTGCCAGTGTGTCCTTCGGTAGTGGGGGATGTAATGGGCCAAGTTTTAATTTTTGGGCCGCAGTGATTACCTCCCAAAATGTTGCCTTCAGGAGCGACATCTGGAACACAGCGGTTGGGGTCACGGTTGTTCCCGAAGGTCTGATTTCCCCAACCGATGCCATTTTCTCACTTTGTTTCTACTGCCCTAAAACTCCCGTTTCCTGCATGTCTGGGACCTTGGAGGCTACCTCTTGCTCTGTCCCTTTCTCTTCCTCCATTTTTTCCTCCTTCTCTTGCGCAGGTTCTAGTTGTGGAGCTTCCTCCTGCTCTAGGATGTCAACTTCTATTTGCTTAATGTCCCCCTGCAAATTCCTGAACTCGTCGGTTCTAAAGACATCATCAAATTCATCCTAAGGGGGAGGATTGGTTGGGACATGAGCAGGATCTGTTTCCCTCTCCAACTCTGGGGAGTTAGAAGAAAGGATTTCAACTTGTGGGATTTGAGGCATCCCAAGCTCCGGCTCTGCCTTTGGTTTTGGATTAAGTCTCTTCTTCCGCCTGGTGAACAAAGGCGGCCCTGCGTCCCTTAGGACCTGCTCCTCTCTCGGATCCACTCTGGTTGCCTTGACCATCAGTGCTGCTAGTGAAGGGGAAGAGGGAGGACGAATAGGTCTGGTCATGAGCATCAAGGTAGCCAATCATGTGATTAAATTCTCCCTCATCTGCTGGGAGGCCGCTATTGATTGTTTTATTTGCTCCTTGATGGGGGTCTCCTGTGGGGCTGGGGTCTCCATTATTATTTTTCCCCTATCTCCTCCCTGTGAAGAAGTTCTAGCCCTGGGGGTCAGCCTTGGTATCGGCTGGGGAGCCCTGCGGGTACTCCCGGGGCATACCCTCTTGAAGTATTTGTGGCTACGCTCAACCATGTTGTGAGTGAATTCTTCTTTGGTGGGCCCCTCCTAGGCATTCCAGTTCACCGCTAGGAGGGCCAACTTATCAATCCCCTTTTCTTTGTACTAGGGTCTATTGTGGAGCCGGCGTCTGAGAAGTCATCCAGAAATTTTTGGAGCTTCAACCTTTCCATCATTCCTGCGGTCATCCAGACGTAATGCCAGCTCTGGACTTCAACGTCATCCTGGAAATCTTCCCAAAAGTCCTCCATGTGGTATTGGTGGGGCTCTGATGCCTGGGGAAGTGCCAGTGCAATTTTTCCATGCGGATCAAACTTCTTCCGTGCCATGTAAAACTCTGCTAAGTTCAAGCTCTTGAGCTCGTTGTCTACCTCCTTGGCTGCGGCCAGACTGCACGAGTAATTCCCACAAGTGATTGGGAATGGAATATTTGTTACCTTCTTTAAGGTGTATAAGGCATGTAATTCCATCATTTGCCTGCAGTACTCTAAGAGAATTATCTTGTTCCCACAATGTTTGGGCAACAAGTAAGGTTTCCCAGAGAAGCCAGTTACCCTTATGTATGTATGCTGCTAGAATTATATATAATAATGGCCATAACTTCTGACCAGATCCATCACCTCCGTAGAAAGGCAGTATCCTGCATCCCGGGTAGGTGTGAGCAAGTTGTAGTAGATGAAGGCATCGTTAACCTGACAGAAGCTGGGGAAACTGGCCTCCCATTGAATCTATGGGAAATAATCCCAGGGGGCCTTCTGACCAGGGCCGATCTTGAGTAATCCTGATGTGAGTAACCCATTGGTGTGGGGTCATTGTTGCACTAGGGCCTAGAGAACATAAGAAGTCATATAAAACTTCCTCTTTTGGACCACCTGGAGGAATTGAGAATCCACATGGTTTGAAATAATGGTGTCCCAATCAAAATACTCCCTGCCGGTGGAAATGCCAAGCAAGAAGTAATACATCCACCCTGTGAATTTCTAGGCATGTGGTTGCCCGAAGACCCGGGAAAGTGCTATCATCCCCATCTAGATGCTTTCTTTAAATTCAGACCGGGGGATCTCTAGTTTCATTCTCTTGGGGTACTTCTTCAGAGTCTTGAGCCAATGAGTATTCATGTATATACGGGCTGCATCCTCCAACTACTTAAATTGCACTAAGTCATCTGATCTAGTGATGACAGTTAGGTTGTTGAACTGAGGTATCCCCAACCCTACTCAAAAAGTTGCGGCGTCAAGAGACACTATGGGGGTGGGATACTCGGTTGGTTTTGGGGCTACGAGCATGACGACCTGGATGGAAGAGTTGTAGTGTGCCGCAAGTGTGAGAATTAACTCCAGGGCCTGCACCGAGCATAGAAAACAGGCGGCCTTAAGAATCCTAAAATCCCCAACGCTGATCGCCAGTGGATCCCCAGACTGTCGCTGAATATACATTATTTTGACCAAGGCCTGCATCTCAGGCCATGTCCCGATGCTAGTGTCGGTACTTAATTAGACTTTGGAATCAATCTTTGATCCCATAATAACACTGTCCTTCACATACTTCACGCTGAGATGTAATTTTTCCAAGGCCCTCTCCATTTTGGACCTGACGGCTGCCCTGGTGACCGCCGTAGAAAGAAGTTGCAGATTCTGGGTGGTGAAGATGTGGAAGCCTCAGACATGATGAAAGTATATTTCTTTAAAAACTTGCAAGGCAAGATGACCGTCAGAATTCATAGATAAATCATACTCCGGGGTCCAGAGATCTTACCACCGTGACGTTTGTTTTCCTAAAAAGTTAGTTTAGGTTCAAAATCTCGGAAAGATATATATAATGTAAACTTAAGGGAAATAACCAATATTCAGGTTCAGGGGTTTCAGCATACTTAGCAAAGGTAAGATGTGGGCTGGTGAAGACAAAAGACCCGAGGTCTGAAAAACTAACCATTGGAGGGTGTGCGCAAAAAGTGAACTGTCAGGCCCACATGGGCGTCACGTAGCTATGCAATAAATGGAAGTTGTGGCCGATGGTGACACCAACTGTCTGAATGTGCGTAAAGTGGAAACCACCTAGATAATTTTAAATGCATTTGTGGGATGTAAATGAAACATAGGTTGGTTTATGGAGGAGAGAGAAAATTGCCTGGTTGAAACCAGCCGAGAGCCGAGTTTCAACCAGGTGGTATTCTGTCTGGAATGAGCTCGTAGACTTAAAATGGGAAACAAAAAGGGCATGACAAGCTCGACAAAAGGCTAGGAGAATATACACAAGATATACATCATATATACATCAGGGCTGAAAGGTATATACATGCAAAATAGATGGATATACACTAATATACACTAAATACACGTATATACAGAATGCAGAGCAACTATTTACATAGAACCAGAAAATATACAAACCTATAATATTTACATTATCCTACACCTGCACAGAGGGAAGACAACCCTTTGGCAGAGCCGACCCACCAACGGGCGGCAAACCAGACAAAGAAATGCATAAACAAAAAAAAAATACAAGGCGAAAACACGAACCAAACAAAAATGAAAAGCCAGGAAATGGAGAGAAACAGAGAAACCAACCTGACAACCAGAGAAAGGCAAGGGAAGGAAATGTTCCGAACACTCTGCAACAGCTTCCACCTTCACAGGATCACCACTCAACACTGAAAACCACTTGCAATTGTTCAGAACAGCTTAGAGTAACTCGTACTTAACTTTGCTCAAATCGCTGTGATATCGCTCAAATTGCTTAAGTGTTTTAATCGAGATAATTGTGAAAATGACGGGTGATTTCTATTTATACCCGAGGTGAAAAGCAAGTTACCTTTCCTTCTGCAAAATCTGAAATAGGCCGACCTCCGAACTCTAGGCCTCGAGATTCCGTGCGACCATACCTTCTTGCGAAAAGAAGACATTGTGGTAAAGAATCTCGGAGTCTGGAATTCAGCTCTTGGACAAAGAACGGCCAACTCTGGTACTGGGTCCCGGAGACACAAGGGACAAAAACAAAGAAGTGAAACCAACACCGTGGGAAAGGAAACTCAGGGAAGGAAAAAACAAAGAAACAAAGGAAAAAGACAAGGCAAAATCCAAAAGCAGAAAACAAAAACAAAAAAAAGGGGGGGGGACCCAACATTTTGCACACAAAATGTAGGGACGGGGATGTAGGGCATAAAAAAACCTAGCATGCTTATAAAAATAGATATAAAAAAAGCTTATGATAAGGTTGACTGGCGCTTCCTATGTAAGAGCCTCAAAGCCTTTAGCTTTGGTAAACCTTGGATCAATTTAATCTTTGAATTTATCTCTACTCTGAAAATGTCAGTCTTGGTTAACGACAATCCAGAAGGTTTTTTCAATGTATCTAGAGGCCTGAGACAGGGGGATCCTATCTCCTCCTTCTTATTCATAATAATGGAAGAAGCCTTAGGGAGAGCAATCACTAGAGCAAGAGAGGATAATAAAATCACAGGCATGAAAATCACTAGCGAAATGGACCCTACTACACATCAACAATTCATTGATGATACAATGCTTTGTGGGAAAAGTAAAATGAATGAAGCTACGACTTATAAGGGTATCCTAAAATCCTATACTGTTGCTTCAAGGCAAGAAATTAACCCTGATAAATCAGAGATATATTTTTTTAATACTGATCCTATTTTGGAAAGAGATATTTGCAACATCATGAATTTCAAAAAAGGGATGATGCCTTGAAAATACTTGGGGTTACCATTGGATATAGGGAATAATTCATCTAAATTATGAGAATCTATGACATAAAAGATCAAGATGAAAGTAGACTCATGGAAAGGGAGATGACTTTCTTCTGTAGGGAGAGTGACGATGGTAAGGTCAGTCCTATCAAAAATTCCTATATATCACTTATCTTGCATCAGCCTTCCAACATCCATAAAGGAATATTTTAATAGACACCTAAGGAATTTATTCTGGCCCTAATGGTTTGAGATAAGGTTCGCAGACCAAATTTGGAGGGGGTGCTAGCATAAAGAACATTAAGGACCAAAGCAAAGCTTTAGGGGCTAAGCTAGTCTGGAGAATGTTGAGGAACCCTCATTTAAAATGGGCTAAGATCCTATACCTTAAGTATCTTAATAGTCAAGATTCCTCAAGTATTTTTAGAGAAAAAACCCCTCCTAGAAGTTCCAACATTTGGAACTTAATGCTAGATCGCAGAAGGATTATTACAAATAAATTGACATGGAATTTATGTAGGGGAGAGGAGGTGTTATTCTAGTCAGACTCCTGGGGGGATATAAAGCTATGGAAACAACCTCCAACTTTGTAATATCCAAGAATATTCTAGAATCTAGACGGGGAAAATATGTCAAGGACTATATCGAAATAGAGGGGGGTGATTTATCAAAAGGGTGAAAATGGAGACCCCTGGTAAATGAGGATATTCCTGCTAATGAAAAAGTAGAACTATCAAGGATCATAAAAAAGAGGAATTTTAATTTCCACTTAGGTAACGATTCCCTGGTATGGGATGGGTCAAAGACAGGAGAATATAACACCAAGGATGGGTATAAGCTCCTTATGAGACACCATCTTAGAACCCATACAACTATACCCATTGATTTATGTTGGACAAGTACTGCTTGCCAAAGGTCAACATGTTTACTTGGTTGGCTTTGCATAGAAAGATTCTAACGATAGATAGGTTTAGGAAAATGGGTTTTGATAACAATAGATAGGTTTAGGAAAATGGGTTTTGAGGGACCAATCAGATGTCCTCTCTACGAGAAGGAGGAAGAAGATGTAGATCACATTCTTCTATCCTGTAACTATGTAGAACAATGTTGGCAATGTCTAAGAGGTGAACTTGAATGGAGCACTTCCTTCCCTAGAATGATCTCAGGATTGTTCCAATCTTGGCCATTAATTAAGCAACACTTCCTTTATGATGGACTCTGGAATATGTCTCCTTCAATCATAATATGGGAATTATGGAAAGAAAGGAATAAACGTATATTTAAGGAAAATAAAATGGAATGGAAATGACTTACAAACAAAATTGAGACATCCATTTTGAAAAACATGAATAAAAAGATAATGAATATGCAAAATAAGGATGGGGTGATGAACTAGTGGGATGATAAGATGTGAGGCAGATGGATTGGGCTCAAAATTCTTCCTTTTGTAGGCGAAGGGGCTAAAGAGAGTGAGCTAGAAAGAGAAAACTACATTTAAAGTCCCCCTAAGAAGGGTTGGGTCAAGATGAATTTTGATGGTGCCTCTAGAGGAAACCTGGGGATAGCTAGGATTAGGTGTTGTCTACATAATAAGGATGGTATTGAAATTGCTATAATTTCCCATCTGATTGGTGTTGAGTCAAACAATATGGTAGAGTTATCTACCCTTGTTGAAGGGATTTTGATTTGCAAGAAGATAGGATTGGAGAAAATAGCTATTAAAAGGGATTCTACTATTATTATTAATTCCCTAAGGAAAGGATCTACACCCAATTAGAAATTGAATGCCTCATTAGCTAGGGCCTTGCATCTCTCTCAATCCTTCAGAAAGATCACTATCAACCATATCTATAGAGAGGGTAATTCTAGAGAAGATCAATTGGCCAATTTGGGTGCGAATGGGATCACTTTAAGCTAAAAATATCATCATCTAAATATATATTTCAATAATACCCACACTAATTATATAGCTACTTCGGAAATACAAAAACATATATAAAATACTAGCACAAACTCTTATATTAACTTAAAACATCGATATATGCTCATATATTAGTATATAAGGATCCACATATATCCATATAGATTCATTTTCTGATACACACACACACACGAATCTGGATATATATATATATATATATATATATATATATATATATATATATATATATATATATATATTCCTTTAAACTTATATATATATATAGTATCCCCCTCGTATATATATTTGTTATATCTCTTACTATCTCCCATCTACATTTATTATATGTACTTTCTTGTCTTAACATGTCTGGGTATTTAATTATAACCTGGTAAGTATATCAATTAAACTATCCCTTGTCTTGTCCGATCAATTATCTTTACTGCTGCACAATCTCCTGATCATTAGTGATGTCAACTCAGCCAACTAATGAAACAATATGGAGGTGCATCATCTCAAGAAGTTAACGGCCCTACAAGAGTCATGATTATAGATAATCATTCTTCTTGAAATGAGGAAAATGTATCGGCAATCCTCCAAGCTTCTATAAATCATTTCATCACACTTCCCTTTGCTATACTTATTAGTCGATACTTGAAATGCCTTTTCCAAAGGATGGCAAAGGTATTTTTCAATAATGACTTTTGTAGGGCATTTATAATCAATTAAGTCGCCATTAGTCCCTCTAAATTCCCACATTAAATCCACCAGCTCTCTAGGCCTAATGGCATTCTAATCTCTTTGGCCTTGCTCTTTAGGTATTCAAAAATGGATACTCTGATAAAATTGGGAGGTCTCAATTGTTTGATGGATTTTGATAAGGGAGTTATGATTGGTAGGATTAGGCAGATTGTTGATGTTAAAAATAGGGTTATTTGGAGGGTTGTTTATAGAATCCTGGGAAGCCAATATCTAAGCAACAAGGATAGATTTAGTGCTAATCCTGACATCCCTGCGATGATCATTGCCTTTTCTATGCATATCTACAACAACCAGGATGCCATTGCAAACATCTATCAAGAAGTTTTCATAGAAGACATATTGGAGGGTTTAGACAGGGTCCTGGTCAATATTAGGGAAGAACCCATCATCCCTCACTCTGATAACTATGATATCTTAATTATCAGGAATAATCCGGTCCCTACCTACCCAATTCTATTTTTGGAGGATTTGGACGGTTTCTGGGTAGAGTGTCCGGTGATTTCTGGGAATCTGGACTTCCTCATGCATTTCTTCCAGATTAGTTTATCCATGACCACAAATTGGCTATAGGAATACATTGTTGTTGACGGGGTGGAAGAAGACATCACCCTCGAAGAAGACATAGAGGCTCACCGTCAAGCTATCTATGACTATCCCTCAAGAGCACTTTTACTCCTTTTTTGATATTTTTTGTCTTAATAACAACATAGATTTTTAGTATTTATAGATAGTTATGGCTTCATCTTACTGATAAGGCTCCTCTATTATACTTTGCACATGAAATTTTGAATTTAAAAGTAAAATTAAAACTCTAACTCTATTCCTACTCTATAATGGCTATCTCAAAAGACAGGACTTCGGGGATAAATCTCAGGCTTGTCTATGAAATTATCTAAATGTTGTAGATGTCATGGGCTTTCAGCAACTCTTTAAGTATAGATAGATTTATACATTTATATTAAACATACTTATATATACAAGAACTTATATAGAAGCTGTTTGTTTTTGGGTTTGATGGTTTTTTATGTCTGGTTATCACACACACACACACACACACACACATTTATGTATATACATATATTGGTATATATTCATTAAATTTATATATTTATAGTAGGTAGTAGTGGGTTTGTTTATGTGATTATGTAATAATGTGGGTGATTGATTGAGATAGTCTATTTTGGGTGGATGACAAGTTTGTTTGAGCCGCATCTCTCTTGGGTTGAGCTGTGTTTGCATTAGTCTTGTTGTAGCTGGGTTTGAGCTTTAAAATTTATATGATATATGGTGGTTTTTTCTAACAACTTCTGGGATCTATCTAGGATATAAATTGAAACTCATTTAATATTTTTTTATATATATATTGAGATATGACTAACGATGGAAGAGAGAATGCATAGATTTGGTGATTGATTTATAGGTTTCAACGAGCCTAACATTGGTATAGCCGATGCAATAAGTATGAGCGAAACTGGTCGAAGTTACATATATAGAAGAAAAAAGAAAATGCAACCCACTCAGCGGTATTTTGTATATGTATAGGCAAAATGCCATTGTTGCTATGGTTGTAAATTGAGATGAAATATCCTCTAGGAAATTCATTTTGTACGACAGGATCTATGCTCCTCATTTGTTTTAAAATTCGCATAATATGGTTGTATCTGTAAATTAATTATTTCATTTTATGATATGGACTTTCAATCTCGGGCGATACCAGAGGTTTTTCTTTCCTCTATTCTTTTCCTCTGGTGCCTGCATTGAATAGAGGTGTAATATTTAAAATATATTAATAAAGATTATAAAAGGCCTATGCCAATTATCTGTCAAGAAAAAATCTTGTTTACAATTATATTATATTTTGAAAATATACCAAATTGACATATATTTATAATAAACACTATGCATATAATATCCATTTAAGAATTATTAATAATAAATGTCAAAATCTTAAATTTTATCTATTGTGACAAGTTTCTAAATTAATGTTGAAGGCAATCTTATTAAAAATATTTTAAAAATTAGAAACAGTCATATCCTATCATTTTAAAATATTCTAGATTATTTTTATTTTTATAATATTTTTTTAAAAATAATACACATCAATATTATAAATTAGAATACTATATATTGGTTTATTCATCCAAATATATGCTGATAATGATGATAGGAGTTGTGATGAGTTGCAAAACAAACTTTTGAGCCACCTCCCAACCACCATCGAGGAAGATGATAATAATCAACTTCTTTCCCCCATCTCTAATTATGAGTTTAGATTTGTTGTATTTTCCATGGGAGCCTATAAGGCCCCAGGGCCGGATGGATTCCCCCTTGCTTTCTTTCAGCAATTTTGGGATATCATCAGCTTTGATGTTACAACCTAGCTACAAAATATTTCTTCAGGACTGGAAAACTATTGAAGAAGCTGAATAGCACCTACATTGTTCTTGTCCCCAAGTCATGGGACCATAAAAGCATGATGGATTTAAGACCAATAAGCTTATGTAATACTATTTACAAGATTTTTTCTAAGGTGCTGGTGAATAAGATAAATCATTTGTTGGATAAATTTATCAACCCCAACCAAAAAGGGTTTGTCTTGGGGAGACAAATTCTAGATGGTGCAATTGCTTCTCATGAGATTAATCACTCCATGGAAAAATGTAGAACTCCAGGTATGGCCTTTAAGCTTGATATTTATAAAGTTTACGATAAAGTTAATTGGTGCTTTTTGTACAAGGCACTCCTAAAAATTGGATTCAATGATAAGATTATTTCTATAATTTGGGAATGTGTTGAAACTATTCACTTATCTATCCTGGTTAATGAGGTCCCTTGGGGGTTCTTCAAGGCTGAAAAAGGCATTAGGTAGGGCGACCCCTTATCACCCTACTTGTTTATTAGGGTATAAAAGTTGCCTCCACGCTTTCCCCTTTGTTTTGCAATAATTTGTTGACGACACTTTCCTCTTTGGTAACTCTTCGATGGTTGAGAATAAAGAGTGGAAAAACTTTCTAATGGACTATACTAGAGCATCTAGGCAATGCATCAATTACAAAAAAAACAATCTCTATTTCTTCAACACTAAGGCTAATCTTCAATCCAAAATCCTTAATATTCTTGGTTGTCAATCTGCTAGCCTCCCAAGTACCTATTTGGGCCTCCTTCTCACTGTCAAAGAAGTATCCCCAACCTCTTGGAATTCAATCCTAGAAAGGATTCATAAAAATATGGTTGGGTGGAAGGGCAAGCTCTTGAGTAGTGAAGGGAAATTACAACTTCTAGCTTCTTCCGTCCAAGGTGTCCCGATTTACTTCCTCTCCCTCTTCAAAATCTTTGGCACCATGGCTGACAAACTAGAGAAAATCCAAAGGAATTTCCTTTGGACTGGTGTTGAGGAAAAAATGAGAATGACTCTTGTTAATTGGGACACCGTTTGCTTGCTTAAATCTTAGGGTGGGCTTGGAATATGTAAATTGACCAATCTGAATAAAGTCTTAATCACCAAAATTGGGTGGAATCTTTTTGTTGGCCTTGCGAATTGGTGCAAAATTATGAAGGCTAAATACCTTAATAGAGGGCATTTCCATAGAGCCCTAGACTCAAATGGGCTGCCTACAGGGTCCAAAATATTGAACACCATCCATAAATGTAGGTCCTATAATCACCTTAAAATGGTCTAGCAAACCCATAGCCTCCTTTTCTCAAATATTTGGTCTTAATAAATCCAAAATCTAAGACATTGTCGCTAGACTCTAAATTATTGAGCATTTAATCAAACTTCTTATATAATTTTAATCCTAACTTGTTGAATCAAATCATCAAACATCAAAACCTAAACCCAAAAAGCATAAAACATTGGGATAAATAAAAAAAGTCCTAAGTTCAAAAAGTGAACCCATTCACACATGGGTGTGCACTCAAAAATCAAATAAAACAAATAAAGGGAAAAAGTACCAATTTTGTCTTATTCTCCACAAAGTTGACCAATCAAAATCACTTTATAATCTCACATGGATTGAGAGGAATTGCATCTCCACCATTGATCAATCTCTTTTGCCTCTTAATCTCAACCACTCATCTCTTGGAATCTCTTATAAAAGGGATAGCACCCCTTGCTCATTCATAACAAAAAGATTTGGAGTAGAGTTATAATGCTATTTTCATTCTAGAGCTCATTAGTGCATTCATAGTTCTTTTCTTTCATAGTAATTTCTTGCATTCTTTGCATTGTTAGCTTCATTTTCTTAGCTAAATGGCATTCTAGTTTCCTTTCGTAGCTTAATAGTAGATGTATTGTTCTTACTTTAGTAGCTTGCATTTTTAATTTAGTTTCAATATCATTCATAGCTTGATAACTCATTACATCTTTCACTTTCTAATTTTTGAGAGCAACGTATGCAAGTCTATGTATCTTTCTCATCCTCTTTGCATTGAATCTTCCATTTTGGAGTAGTCAAGTCACTGATTTCTCTATGTCCAATCTGATGGACATATATGAGAATCACACTTGCTTCAACTAGGAAGAAATAATTCGGTTTCAAGGGTATTTATGATAATGCTTTGAATCTTATGTTTTCACTAACCCCCTTGATATAATGGTTTATTGAAGTGTTTGGTTGCAGTTATTGATCACACATTTTACCACACACATTTTTGGCGCCCATCGTAGGGCAAAAAGTTGCATTTTGTCTCATTTTCATATTTTTTGCATATTTTTTATGAAACTACGCTTTCTATTATCTGTCCTCTGTCATACGACAAATCTCTGAATAGTACTTTGTCATCTCAGAATAGGTATACTACTGTATGAGCGTTTATTCTCTACCTTCTATCATTTTACACCATTAGATTTGTTGTATGAGGTTTTGTGAGACTCTGTTTTGTCATATGACAAATGATGTATTGTCGTATGAGTTTTAATTACAGTATGTGTTGTGTACTTTGTCATTTGGAAAACAATGAGCATTTTTAGGGTTTCTCTTAAATTGATTTTGGCTTCCTAACCTCTTGCGTGTCTTCTCTGGTCTTTTTAATATATAGTTTTGCAACCTAACTGGTTTTTGCAGGACATTTTGAGGAAGATTCACTTGACAAAGTGGTGCAGGAGCTCCTAGGCTAATCCCTAGTTCAAATTTTGTTGTGGCTTGTACTGACCTTAGCCAAGTCAATAGAGTTTATTTTAGGCATATTAGGGATTTTTCTTGCAGGATCAAAACATACTAAAACTTAATCAACTCTATAACTCCCAATTCCTGATTCTTGCAAGAAAAAGTCTAATTGATGAGGATCAATCCTCCTTCTTCTTCGAGCTCCACATCACTCAAGCAGGTATTGCCTAATCTATACACATATGACTCCTTTGTGACAAATACAAGCTTGCAGATATATAACTGTGGAATAGTTTTTAGAACTTTAGGTAACAACTACCTCAATGTTTTATCAAGTCTTATGCAATATTCAACTTGCATAAAGTAAGTATGAAAACCAGAGCAATCCTAACTGCTAACAACATGAAAAGGAAATGATTTTTCAAATATACTTTGATGAAGGGTCTCTGAAATATCCCAAATCTTGCATAGACTAGTGCCTTATCCAATGGGCAATAGAGTCAAACATAACATTGCAAAGATGATTATGAACAAAGGAAAACAACACAGTCTGATATGTCTATATGTCTTACATAAGACAACCCCTATCAATCAAGTTCTTATGAATCCGCATATGTATTTCAAATATGCAATTTTCTACTCAAAGAATTTAACCCTCCCCTTGGAAGAGACCTTGGAATAAACAATACATAACCAACATCCACTAGAAAGACAAGATTAGAAACACCCTTGATATTCCAACTCATACACATTTGAATACAAATCTTAAATCACAACCATTCCTTGAATAACTCTATTGTTGATCAACAACAGACAAAACTAAAACACCCTTGATGCCCTAGTTTATATGATTCAGAAGCAAAATGGAGACAACATGATATCAAATCAACAAATGTTGAAAGTTCATTCATAAAGCTTGTTGTTACAGTAATGTTCTTTCCTGAAACAGAAAGGAAATAAGAACACTCTATATGCATAGAAGAGAGAAAAATATTACAGAAGATCACTGGAACCTGCTCTGAAGCTTTTAGAGAGACTGAACAGACTCAGAATTCTCCCCAAAATAGAGCAGAAAATAGGAACCCCTAAAACAGAGAAAAGAGAGAAATAAATAGAAGAAATAAACCCTAATAATCATGCTTGATTCACACCTATCCTTCTTTGAAAATATAACCTACACTTATCCCTATGTTCTCCTCTGAAATCTGATCTCATCTGTCATTTCAAAATCTTATTTTTTATCCTCTGAAAATATCCTTTAAATCTGATCATTCTGAAAATATTTGATTTCAATCTGCTTCTGAGAAAACCTTTCAAATCTGATTTAAAATGTCTTTTCTGCAATCAATGTCCTCTACAAATTTGATTCAAAATATGACTTCATTTGTCTGTTTAAAGTCTGCTTTTATCCTCTAAAAATCTCCTCCAAATATGATTTGATTTGCCTCCGTGAAAGCTTCTCTCATAGGCTTTGCAATAAAATATTTTGCATTTTGTCTCATTCTGTGCAAATCTGATTTTATTTGAAATCTGACCCTCTTATGCAACTGTTCTTTTCAATAAATTTGTCTCTAAAAAGATCCTCTTAAATCTGATTTCAAAATCTGATCTTTATTCTCTGAGAAAATCTTCAATCTTCCGTGAAAGCATATCTTCAAGACTTTGAAATAAAATATTGCATCAGACTATATAGAAAAGATCAAGCCCTAATCTTGAACATTACATTATTATTTCCTTTGCATTTTATACCTTTTTATATGCAGATCTGATCTCATTTGATATTTAATATTCTTGCACAAACTTTGACCATTTAATTCTTTTATCTTTTGAAATCCTATGCATATTATCTTTCTTTGAAATTTCTCCTTTATGCATTCTTTGCACAAGAGCACCAGATTTTGACACATGTCATGCTCTAACTGGCTGCACTTAGCTAGCTTTGCAACTCATCTTCTAACCTTGCTTCGCTTTGTAGACTTGGAGACTACTTTGTCTCTAAGTCTCTAAGAGATTTCCTTAATCATGGTTTCTTTGTGAGACTTGGAGATTACCTTTAGTCTCTAAGTATCTATAAACCTTAACCCGACCATAACTCTTAACCACATCTTGACTATAGTTAATTCTCCACAGTGTGTCTTTGACTTTCTAAGAGATTTCCTTGACCCTGGGTTTGTTTTGAGATTCAACACAGGCCCTTGATCTAGATCTCCATCTGACAGTAGTCACTCAATCTCGCAAGGAAAGACTCTTGACATTTTTCTTTTTGCGACTGTGGTTTTTGCCGAATCTCTAATGCTATCTCCTAACCGCAACTTTTTTCATGAATTCATGACTGCACAGTCACATGATCTTAGAACCTCTGGTAGTTAATTGCAAACCTTTCACGACTTCACATGTGGTTAGTCAGGTAACTTGTCGCGAAGTCTCCATGGTTATCTCCTCTAACTGCTAGCATCTCCCAACCGCGGGACCATCTGCCACATGTCCACCAAGCCACCTGTCGCCATTGCCACTTGTCTACAAAATATGGTTCTCTTTAGTCGCTGACACATTTCCTAAGGCACCCGCCACCTGCGTGCACTCATGAAGTGAGCCTCCTGCTCTGCTTCACATTTCATTATGTTTGGCTTCTTCCTTATAAAGATCTCAAATTTCCTTTGTGGCACCAATGTGGGATTAATCCCCTTTGAGTTTTTAAAGCATTTCACATTCCATGCCCAAAATATGGGCCCCACTGCGCATGCAATCCTCTAGCCAAGGGGTCTGCCAAGGATCCTCTTGGCTGCTTACTTTACATATCAACTATGCATTGGAGTATACAAATATTAAAAAATCCCATTACCTACTGCATGTGGGATATTCAACCTTCACATTTTCAAGCCCGGGAGCCTCCTCTTTACTCCTCCACAGCCTACCAAAGGCCTTCCTCTTGCTACGCGAGTTTCAACTACATCTAATGAATGTTTTAAACTTAAAGTATGTGCCCCACATACACCCTGCGTAGTGCAAGTGTCCTATGCAGCCTGCTTCACAAACCAATGCAGATGTTTCCTTCCATTTTTGTGTGGACTTAATTGTTTTACTTAGCAATGACATTTGTCATTTGTTTTGTTTTACATTTCTTGTCTTTCCACATGCTTATCCCCAATCTGCGTAGACTTTAAATTAATCTTCCTCACAGCTCCCTATGAATTGTGCAATGCTTTGCTTTTAATTTATACCTGCCATTAGCATTTATAATGTCCCCCAAATCTGCGCAATTCTCACCCTTGCTAATCTGTGCTAGCCATTATTAATCTGTATTTGTTTTAGTTTTTAAAATGACTTATACTCTGCGCTGGATTTTCACATTACATTTGCAAATTGCATAATGTATGTTTTAAAACTCCCTTTGTGATTAACACAGGCCTCTCAAATAATAACATTTGTTTTAAAAATTTTTTGAAAACTATTCCTCTTCTCCTTTTAGCGCATACATCTTCTTAAATATCTGTGTTGACTATCTTTGCCATGCCTTGCGTAAGCCATCCTTTGGCTATTTTCATTTGTAATGGAGTTTCCTTGGTCTGCGCAGGCAATTTCTTAACTGCTTGTTGTTTATTTGCATTTGTTTTTTTTTTAAGGTTGTATCTTCCTTCATGGTTGCGTGGGTAATGGTTTACTCATTTCTCAGGGTCTTTCTTTGACAGATTGCACAGACCTCCTTCAATCCTCTGTGCCTTGTGCAATGTTTATGCTTAACATATAACCTCCTCTATTTTTTTTTACGCTGGCATTTCAATTCTTTACAACTGCAAATTTCATGGGCTTTCATGAGTTTTTAATGTATTTAAAAGTCCTTCTTCCAATGCTGCGTAGATTCCTTAGTCTTGGGATTTGTCTCCACCATTTCCTATTTCAAATGTTTCAAATGCCCTCCATGTAGCACATCCACAATACCCTTAGTTTATGGAGGTCTTCACTATGTCTTGCGCAGGCATTCATGCCAAATGCATTTGCACTGTAATATGGTTCAAGTTTTTAATGTTTTAAATATCCTCCATATGTTGAGCAATACACATCACATTAGTTTATTTAAAACTAAATATGTTCCATACACTATGTAGAGCCTTTACAACTTCTTCAATGTCCCACACGCAAATCCTTCAAGCCAATCAACAGGTCTCCTTTGGCTTCTTAATTCCAGCATTACTCAAATGTCTGGCATTCTATTAGCCTCCAACTCATCATTTAGGAATGTGCCACTTGCCATTTGTTTTTCACCTTCACATTGCCCTTTGTATGAAAGTTTTAATGTATTTGAAATGCTTAACTTTCACACACTGGCTTCTGTCCAATCACAATTTTCATGTGTCATTTTAGTCTTAACAATAATGAAAAGGCAACTGCAGCATGACAGTCTGCCTTCACTTTCTGAATAGAGTCAGCGGTAATTCCTATTATCTCACCAAGAGCTTTAAAGACTCCACTAGTTCATAACTTGATAACTTGGAAATTATCAACTAATTTACTCCCACCATGCTTGTTCCCTTCTGTTTTAAGTGCTCTCTTCATTATTTTATGGAAAGGACCTTCAAAAGCTAGCTTCTAATTTTGTTTACTTGTGTAGTTGACACACCGGGAGGACATCTTTCAAATAACCCAAACAGGGACTTTAGTGAAGCCAAACCATGAACTTCAAAATGGAAATAAAAAAAAAGCATCATGCACACCTCTATAAACTGGTTCAAAAGATGATAGGTAGTATCTAGAACAGACCTCACAAACTGACTGAATAACTTTCTGCAAATTTAACTCAACAATAACATCTAGCCTCTAAAGACATCTTTAAAGACTGACTAGAAGACCTCTCAGAGCTCCCGAATCCAGAAGATATGCAAAATTTCATGTTTACCATCACCCTGCAAAAACATATCCCCAAAACACCTTTAGAAGCAAGATATTTTAAACTCCCAAGTTAACCATTTTCATAAATCTGCAAATGCACTTTTCAAATTAAATTCAATCCACCCTCAGAATCACTTTCGCAAAAATACCAAAACAAGTTCTGAGACTTAACAAGTAATCCAGGGAGTACATTAAGATACAGAGAGTATAAATCCATAACTGACATCTTAAGATAGTCATTTGATAACAAGTTTTTAATCCCTTGAAAATGACTATTTTGTAAATGTAATTATGTTTAACAATGTAAATCTGCAAAAACACTTTTGATTCTGACTTCAAAAACTTGACAAAAGAAAACCTTAGATTTTGGACCTCTGGAAATTGATTCATTTTCACATTATGAATGCATAACTTCAAGTAATTTTCTCTGATGATGAACTGATCAGTTGGCATTAATCTGCAAAGTCAGCACTTAAACACCTTTCTGAATTAAAACACAGTAAATATGCAGAAATTGGATTTGGAATCAACTAGGCAAAGTGGACAACTGGATTGGTCTGAGTCTAAAAATATTTAGGAAGGTACACTTTCATGTTTGCAATTTAGGGTATAACCCAATTACTCAGGGCATTAAACTGGGTACAAAATGCAAGAACTAAAAGTAGGGAACTTAGTAATTCTACATTTGACACTTAGGAAATCAGAATTAATTGCAAATAGAATGGCTTTGGAAAACTTGTCATCCGACTTCATAGGGATTTGAAAATAGGCATGGAGTTTTAATTTCATGTCTACAACATCCTAGAACACTCCATAATTTCATGCCTATCTATCTGGTCAAAGATAAAAATAGTCAACTAGGTCACTTAGTGAAAACTGGAAACATGTATAAATGCAGATTTGGGTAAACGCCTCCAAATAACCATCTTTGAAACATGTGAAAACTTAAATCTGAGAGCTGGAATCCACTGAACTTTCTAAATGAAAGGTGTTGAACCCACTCCCCAAGTTGTATCTCATAAAAAACATCAGGTTACTTTTTACAAGCATCCAAAATAGGCCTTCTCCACAAGCCTTTTAGGGCAGCAACTTACACTTAGGGAAATTTTTAGTCCAGTCACTCCAAAATGTACTCATAATTTTGGAGTTACAACAAGGCCTTAGAAGATTTTTCAAGGTTGTACCTAGGTGGATTTGATTAGGATCAATCCAAGCCAGTGGTTTTATGTTTTGAGTGTGTTTAGTGGGTTAGTTAGCCAAATTGGGAATTTGGGGTCTAAAATCCTATAAGGCATAGAAAGGCTTAGTTTTGGGCCTAATATATCCTCTATTATGTTTTTACATCATTTGTGATAGGTTAGAGGTCATGGAATTAAGTTAGATGCAAAAATAAAAAAAGTTGTCAAAATGTTGCATGACAACATTTGCAACTTTTAAAAGTTGCATGACAACATTTTGCAATATTGGATTCCTTTCGAAGTATGATGATGGGTAGTTGGTGAAACTGCCTATAATCATGGGAAAATTATATTTAGACACGAAGGATCCCATTTCCTGAGTTGTGATGATGTAATGTGAGATTTTGAATTGCAAAGATAACTCTGTTTACTAAATTTTGTTCACAATCGACTGCTTTTGTGTATGAGTGTTCGTAGATGGATTGAATAGTAAGATATAGTGTTAAATTTGTGTAGCAGAGGTATTTTTAAGCATCTTTTGTTTATATTTCAAGTTTCTATGAGTTCATTTGTTTAGTCTTGTAAATTGTTTTGTAAGTTGCACAGTGGTTGTTGTTGATAGGGCAGATTTGAGCAAAATGGTTCCCCCATAGAATCCAACCATGGATTTCATCATGGTCTGGATGAATATAGTAGGGGAGCCTCTGTATAGTGTAGATATGAGTGTAGGAGTCCAGAAGAGCAAGGTAGCTATTTTTAAAGGCAAGCCCTAGAGGAGTCCTATGCACCCGGTTAGGTGTTTGCCAGAGATTTAATGGTGTTTGATTATAGGGGAACGAATGGGAGACAGGAACCAAGCATGGTTTCACAAGAATAGAAGTCCTACAATTACCTCCTAGCTAGATTAGGCATTGAAAAATCCATTAAGATACATTTCTAAGTAGAAATCATCAGAATACACCAAAATAGCCAAATTAGCGCTATTAGTCCTTAATTCTAGGAACCCATTGTACGGATACCCTAGATCCATAATACCTACAAAATATTTAGTGTCTTGGAAAAGGGTATCTGAATATCCACTTTATTTTTTGTTTTATTTGGGAAATTTGTGAAAGAAGTAAGAAAAACTAGCTAATTAGGGCTAATTGACCTATAAGGCCTAAAAGACCAAATTCATTGATTGTCTTGAGATTGTTTGGGAAATCCTTGATGCCCTATCCAAATGGGATCATATGGAGTTACAGAAGCTTCCCAATCATGGATTACACCCCCTGCATACACTTGTGAAGAAATAGAGTTGAGAATGCACTTGGAGTCTTCCAAGAAGGAGTAAAGGATAGAGGTGAACTTTGTTGATAGATACCCCAAGGTGAAGCACAAAAGTGACCAACTCATAGAGTGGTGTTTATGCACTCTTAGGATATTTGAGAAAGGATTTAAATATCCTAGAAGAGAGGGTAGGATATTGTGAAGTCTAGGAACAGTAAGAGTCCTAGTTAGGCTTGTGCAAGCGCACTAAGGGTGTAGCTATCAGATTGGTATCAAAGCTAATAAGATTCAAGGCTTGTGGTTAATGTTTCAACCAGCAGAGTCAGTAGGAGAGTCTACAATGGTGAAAAATGTAGAACTTGCAAATAAAGTGGATGAGCAATAAGAAGAGAATAGATTTCTCAGAGAGAGATTGGCACAATCAGAACACAAAGTGGACCAAGTGGAAGAAAAGATTAAGGAGATAGCCTTAGATGATGGAGTCCCTGAAGCTGACCTTGTCCTCATTGAATAACCCTTCTTGAAAGCATTAAAATCCTTGAGTGGAAAGGCATTGGAAGGAGTTCCTATCTTTTTTGGAAATATGGAACCAGAGGTAGTCCTAGATTGGATTGAAGGACTTGAAAACCACTTTGAGTGTGATGGGATAATAGAAGACCAAAAATTAAAAGTGGCAAAGGCTATACTTATAGGGTCTGCACTCACTTGGTGGAAATTTATACAAGATGACAGGGGAAAAAGAAGGCAAGAAACCCATAGCCACTTGGAAAGCTATGCTATCCAAAATCAGAGAAGCCTGTGTACTTGAAGACTATGAAATTTAGTTACATAAAAGGAGACAAAGTCTTCGACAAAAAGACTTGGATATTAACTCTTACATTGAAGAGTTTCAAAGGCTATGCATGAGATCAATAATTTTAGAAGAGGAAAGTGTCAAGGTAGCAGATACCTTAATGGTCTAAAATGGACTATTCAAGATGAATTGAGTCTACTTACTCCTACCACTATTGAAAGATTCCACCAACTTGCAGTAAAGGTGGAAGAGAAATTGAGAAAGAAACAAGGCTCTAGCAATACAAGAGGAAGAGGTAGAGGAAGAGATGGAAGAGGCGAAATAAGTGGATATGGTGGTAGAAGTTCATAATCCAAGACTCAAGGAGAGACCAAACTGATTGAAAAACAAGAGGGAAGTTCAAGCAGAGGAAGCTTCAATAGAGGAAGAGGCTCTAATACAAATTGGAGAGGAAGAGGCAATAGCCAAGGAAGAGGTTCCTACTTTGAAACTATGAAATGCTATCACTGCAACCAAATGGGACATCCTACCTATAGGTGTCCCGAGAAAGGCTCTACCTTTAAAGGAAGTGACAAGAGAGTAAAATTTGTGCAAGTGGAGTATAGTGGTGGAAATAAACACCCTGAGGTACCCTTAGAGTCAAAAGAAGGAGAAAATCTGATGATAAGGAGAACACTGATTAAAGAACCATTAAGAGATGAGCCAAGCAAGAGAAGAGAACTATTCAGAGTAAAGTGAAAAATGATGGGTAAAGTATGTAGATTCATCATAGACTCAGGGTCTACTGACAACATTGTGTTAGAGGAGGTAGTTAATAAACTGAAGATGAAGAGAATTCCACATAGTAACCCATACAAGGTTTCTTGGTTGAACAAAGGACAACATGTCCTTGTAAATGAACAAGCATGGGTGGACTTCTCAATTGAAAGATATAAAGATAAGGTATTGTGTGACATCCTACCCAAGGATGCATGTCACCTTTTACTAGGAAGGCCATGGAAATTCGACAGACAAGCCATGCATGATGGAGCAAAGAATGCATATTATTTCAACAAAGATGGTGTGACTTTAAAAATCCACTCACTGTTGAAGGAAGGAGAAGTTAAAGCCTCAGGTCCTAATGTCCTATTGGTGAATGAGAAGGAGTTCATATAAGCTCTAGAAGAAGGAGATGGAGTAGCATATGCTTTGGTTTTGAAGACAAAGGAAGAAGATGCAGAAAAGATAGTCAAGAAGAAAAAGATTCTTATAGAAGTACAAGAGTTTCTTAAGGAGTATAAAGACATTGTCAGTGATGGACAACCAGAAAGGCTACCCACTAAGAGAGATATTAGTCACCAAATTGACTTTATCCCAGGAGCTACCCTTCCTAACAAGGCTTCTTATAAGATGACCCCTCAACAAAATGAGGAAATTGCCAAACAAATCCAAGAGATCCTAAACCAAGGCCTCATTAGAAAACGTATAAGACCATGTGTCATACCTACTATCCTAGCACCCAAAAAGGGAGGAACTTGGAGGCTATGCACTGATTCTAGATCTATTAACCGAATCACCATTAGGCATAGATTTCCTATTCCTAGGATAGAAGACCTAATGTATTATTTAGGAGGAGAAAAATACTTTACAAAGACCGACTCTAAGAGTGGTTATCATCAAATTAGGGTCAATGAGGGAGATGAATGGAAGACTGCCTTCAAAACCATAGAAGGTTTGTATGAATGGCATGTGATGCTATTTGGGATATCAAATGCCCCATCCACATTCATGAGGCTTATGAACGAAGTACTCAAGGACTACATTGGTAAGTTTGTTGTAGTGTATTTGGATGATATCCTAGTCTTTAGTAGGACTAAAGAAGAACACTTAAGGCATCTGAAAATTGTGTTTAAGATACTACATGAAGAAAAGCTAATGATCAATTTGGATAAGTGTGAATTCCTAAAGCAAGAGCTAGTGTATCTTGGTTTTGTGTTGTCTCATGGGAACCTTAAAATAGATCCAAGCAAGGTAGAAGCCATCATCAACTGGCCTACCCTCAAAACTACAACAGAGGTGAGAAGATTTCATGGCTTAGCTCAATATTATAGGAAATTCATTAAGAAGTTTAGTGCTATTTGTGCTCCTATGCTAGACACCATAAAAGGTGGGATGAAAACTAATTTTATATGGAATGAGAAAGATAACCAAGGATTTGAGTTGTTGAAGAAGAAGATTGCCACTCAATCCATCTTAACATTACCAAGTTTTGAGAAACTTTTCACATATGAGTGTGATGCTAGCAATGTTGCTATTGGAGCAGTTTTAAGCCATGAAGGGAGACCAGTGGCTTTTCACAGTGAGAATCTCAATGATTCAAAGAGGAAGTATTATTCCTATGACTTAGAGATGTATGCTCTAGTCCAAGCAGTAAGGAAATGGAGGCACTATCTGCTTCCCAAGGAATTTTTTGTGTATTTAGACAACCAAGCACTTAGCTTTTTGAACTCCCAAGACAAGCTCAGTCACAAGCACATGAAATGGGTGGAGTACTTGCAGGCTTACACCTTCAACATCAAGCATCAGAAAGGGTTGTAGAACAAAGTGGTTGATGCACTTAGTAGGAGACTTCTGATAGTACAAGAAGTACAAGTGCAGAGTATGGGCATTGAGAGTTTCAAGGATTTGTATGGAGATGATGAAGACTTTGCATAGATATACAAGGTATGTAAAGAGAATAAAAATCATTTCCATGGTGTATTTTCTGAATATACAATGCAAAGTGACTTATTATTTAAAGGAAGTTAGTTATGTGTCCCTAGAGGATCAATTAGGGAAAATATGATTCAAGATAAGCACAATGGGGCACTTAGTGGTCACTTTGGAGTCAATAAGACCCACGAGTTAGTGCAGAGGTTCTATTTTTAGCCTAAAATGAATTTGGAAATCAGAAAGTATGCAGAGTGTTGTGTAGTGTTTCAGAAAGCCAAGGGCACATCCTCTAATGCAGGCCTTTATCAACCATTCCCCATTCCAAGTAGACCTTGGGAATGCTTGAGCATGGATTTTGTTGTGGGATTCCAAAAGACAAAACAAGGATTTGACAATATCTATGTCATAGTAGATAGATTCAGTAAGATGACATATTTTGTCCCATGAAAGATAGTTCATGATGCTTGTCACCTATTCTTCAAGGAAGTGGTGAGAATCCATGGGTTACTCTTAAGCATAGTCTCAGATAGAGACACAAAATTCATGAGTCACTTTTGGAAGACATTGTGGAAAAAATTGGGAACCAATCTGTCCTTTTGGTCTGCATATCACCCTCAAATAGATGGTCAAACTGAGGTGGTTAATAGAAGCCTACGAAACCTATTGAGGTGTCTCACTAATGAGTATGGTCAAGCTTGGGACCAACTCTTAGGATACGCAGAATATGCATTAATTATATTGTAAACAAGACTACTAGAAAGAGTTCCTTTGAAATTGTCTATAGACTACACCCAAGAGGGTTATTTGAACTCAGAGAGTTGAAATATGGAGCCAAGGGAAGTGGTTATGTAGGAGAATTTGCACACTCCATGAAAGAGGTGCATGAAACAATGAAAACAACTCTAATAGAGAACACTACAAAAATAAAGCAAAAGATGGAAGAAAGGAAGAAGGAAGTCCAATTCTAGGTAGGGGATATTGTTATGGTCCATTTTAAAAAGGAAAGACTACATAAGGGAGTTCCAAATGAGTTGCAGATGAGGAGATTAGGGTCATGTACTATTCGGGCCAAATATGGCAATAATGTATACAAGGTTGAGCTCCCTAAGGATATAGGTTTGTCTCCGGTCTCTAATGTTGCATATCTAGTCCTCTATAAGGGGCTTACTCCAGATCCAGACCAGAGCCTTACTAAGGTTATAAAATAAGTGGAGGACCTGAACTTAACCCCTACACAACTTAAGAAGGTAGATAAGATACTTGACTCAAGGGCCTACAAGAAGACTAGATAGAAGACATACTATGAACATATGATCAAATGGCATGGCTGAACCGCCTCACAATAGGTGTGGAATAATCATGCTCAAGGCCTTTCTTAGGAATAGTTTATTCAATCTAAGGACTACTTCTCCCATCATGAGGTGCATTTAACTTGTCAACCCAGGGACGTATAC
>MU227679.1:125038-154915 GCA_018584345.1 Thuja plicata
ACTGGACTTTATCACAAGTTTTAACTGGCTAGGTTCACAAATGTCTTGTCAGAAATTAGAACAGAGTATTTAAAATTATACAAAATAAAGGCAATAATTTGGCCTCATCATCTGCCCCTTGGTTAATTAAATTCTTGTCCTCAAGCATTGCATCTTCTAGCAATTGACCTAAAGTCACCAACTTCAGTTCTTCCTCACCTCTGGCTCTTGAAGGAGTAGTAGAACCCTCTTGTTCTTTCCCAAACTTCCCTTCTATGATCCTCCTACAGCCTGTCAAGCCTGGCAGTGTTGATGTCATACAGGGGCCAAAGGAGCATGGGTGGTTGCATTGTGAGCGGACACTAGATTTCCTGCCTGATTTGCCTACCCAACTCCATATACTTTGGTGCTTGGTGTATGGCTACTTCAAGGTTAATGAGGCTGTGTGGCTTTGACCTTTTGAATGCCTCTGATAATCTGCCCCACCTACTTCTGGCATCGGTTAAGGCTCTTTGGAAGACAAAATAAGACATGTTGTCATATTCTGCATACACATATATTCTGAGACTGAAAATTTTATCTCTTATTTCCTTTTTAATATTCCCATATGTCAGTTTGAACCAATCCCTCAGGAATACTTCTGGTTGACTGCTTTCTGCTCTTAATGGCAGTGGTTCCATTTTCTCAAGTTCTCTGTAATTCTCCAATTGTCTATCATAGTTGGCCTCATTATGCATCCAAGACATTAGGGCCCTTAGGTGTATATCCCCTATGTAAAGTAGGGGGTTTCATTCAGTCTCTGTAGGGATGATGAAATTATGCACATACAACTCACAGAGTAAGTTTTGTTGCCAAGATGGAAGGGTCTGGTATAAACCATAAAATTCCTGGGCTGATTTGAACTCTGCGTTTACATCCTTTAGGGTCATCATCAACTGGAATAAGAGGAATTGTTCTTTTAGACAGATGGTATAGACCCTAGGTGGTGGTCTACAAGCAATTATCTAGTTAGTCAGCTTAAGGGCATGTTCCATTCTCTGTTTCTGTCTTGCCAACTGATCTTTTAATTCTACAATTTCCTCTCCTTGTTCTTCCATTACCTTCTGCAATTTATTTTTCTCTTCTCACCATAGAGTGGTTGTCAACACATGCTTATTATATAACTGGAAGAGAAGCATTTGTAGAGTAATCGGACCACTATTTTCATCCTGGTTATTCTTCCTCCTTTGTCTCCTCCATGACTGCTCTAAGAAATTTATTAACCAAGTTCGCTTATAGGAGACTAGGGCAGTTTCTGTGCAAGCTAGCTGGTGAGTTATAGGGGTTTCTTTTTCACAGTTTGGAACATCTTGATGAATAATTCCTAGGTCATTTTGACATACATTTGGCTCAGCTTCACACTCCTCATCCAGATTTTGAGAAATGTCTGGAATCTCAGACTGGCTGGGAGAATCATCTAGAACAATATGAATAGGAGTTTCCTCCTTAAATTATTTGGGGGAAGCGAACTGGCTTTCGGTGGGTACTTTAGGAATCTACGCTCTCATCCTAGAGCTTCTTCTTATAGGGGTTTCCTCAACCTTTACAGCCTTTTTCTTACTAACCCTCTTTGGTTTCTCTGCTGCAGGAGTAGTGGCTGCAGGAACTGACTTCATTTTCTTCCCTCTCGAGACTGTAGGGTTTCGTGGCTTAGCTGCAGGAACCGAAGTTTCTCCTTCTAACTTTCATTTTCCTTTTGTTTAGGTGGAAGTAGGTACATTTCTCATATGAGCGGGTAAAGGCATAGTTTCTTGTAAATTTTTGGTTTCTGCCCCTTGGGTAGCTTGCTCAGTAGCTGGGTCAGGGGGAACTGCATTATCTTGGCTAATTTGCACATTAGGAGAAATCTTTGGCTACAGGGTTTTATAATGGACAAATTTTTCCCATGCCATAGGAGAGATGTCCCTAAGAGATCTTTCTATGAGAAATTTAATTAGGGCATGGTGAGTAACATAATTTTCATTTCATTTTTGGGTTTCCTTGACACTAATGCATAGCATATTAAACAAGAAATTAGGGACATTCATTGGGATATTATGTCATACATAATTAAGCAGCTTAAAATGATGCACATGTAAATTAGAAAATCTTCCTTCATAGGTGAAATACCTGATAATGTGCATGGCCAACTCATAATATGGTGGAGGAATGGACATTCTTTTGCACCCCTAATTTAGTAATCTCCAGAGGAGGGTCACTTGGTAGGGTAAACTGGGCCCTAGCTGACCTGACATCATGTGCATCGGGATAGTGTTCCACTACTACTGGAAAACTGGTTACTTCCACTATTCGCTCCTCTATTGCAATGATTGTCAACCCCCATACCGTTGCTTAGCCTTCATCAAATGTGTTTGCAAATTCTGTTGCTGCTTCTTCATCAAATTCTGTCAATTTCAAGAAATATCCTAGCCATCCACATGCATTAAATCTTCTTACTGCCTCAACATCAGAAAGTAAAATACCATGAACTACTGGTTCATGCCGCTGTAATTGGCCTCCCATTTGTGCTTACCAAATTCAACCTCTGCTCTGTTCTCGATAATTACCTTCTTCTCTTTTGAATTTCAGACTACCTCTTGTAAAACCACAGACCCTTTTTCACATTCTTCTGGTATTCTTGGTATGAACAATAATAATGTACTTTAACAGAATGAATTATAGATATTTATATGAGAGTTATGTCATGGTTTTAATACTAGGTCACATCTAGTCTTACGATTAGGGGTTTATTTGGGAATAAAGGTATGGCACTTGACACTCGTGTGATGCGACAACTAGATTTTAATTAAGACAAGGCTGAAGTACAGATTTGAGGATCTTAATGAGTAAATAGAAATGACATTTAGAAATTGGTACACTTCCCTGCCCCCTATGAAACATTGACAAGTGTCCTCACTTGTCAGACTTAGCGGGAGGTATGGAATTGGCTTAAGGCCGCAATGATACATTTATTGCAGTATTCGATATAACCAACAAAATCTATGCGCTTAAAATGGAAATAAATTTGAAAAGATCATACCTCTCAATTCATGGTTGCACATGCCAGTAAAGGTGGCAAGAGTGGAATGACGGTGGTGGCAGCATGCGTCAGCGCATGTTCTCTTTATTGAAAGCATAGAAAAATGATGACGTGGGAGGTGGGTGGATGGAAGATTAAGGAATGAAATGAGTTGAAAAAGAAGAATGTAGAAAGTGAATGAAGAATTGAACTTTATGTAAACATAAAGTTTTTATTATGGTCATGTTTTGAAGGAATTCTTATTGAAGAGCTGTAGGAAGAAGGTTGACACCCTTTGCTGCAGGAAGTGTTACCTGTTGATCCTTGAAAACTGGCTAGTTGAATTGCTGCAGGAAGTCTTCTTTCGTCTGTGGCTGGTGATACAACTTTAATCGATGTCCATTGACTAATAGCTTGAAGTGTATAGGGTCAATTGTGGTCAACAGGACTGCTCCATTTGTAAATACATGGCTTATTTTATATGGACCCAGCCATCATGTCCGCAGCTTGCCTGGTATTTCTTAGAATCTAGAATCATACAACAATGCCCAATATCCAACCTAGAACTGCTTACTCTTAATATGGGAGTCGTGCCACTGTTTCCTTTGCTTTTGGACAATTTATGTGTGATACAGGGCATACTTGCTCATTTCATCCAAAGAATTGAGATGCAACAATCGCTCTTTCTGTGCTGCAAGAAGATCAATATTTAATTTCAGTGTTGTTCTCAATGTCTTGTGTTCAAATTCAATGGGTAGCATTGCTACTTTACCATATAACAGTTCAAACAGAGTGAACCCTGTGGTGGTCTTCCATGCTGTTCTATATGCCCAGACAGCTTCTGATAGTCTGCTGCTCCAATCTCGATGATGCAAGTGAACCATTTTTGTTAAGATTTCTTTTATTTCCCGATTGGTAACTTCTGCTTGTCCATTGGCTTGAGGGTGATAGGGGCTTGGCTTCCAATGTCTGATATTATATTCTTTCATGAGCTCTATTATCAGATTGGAAGTGAATTGGGTACCTTGATCAGTAACAAGTTCTCTTGGCACGCCATATCTAGTAAAAATTTCTTCATACAGAAATTTAGCAACTTTATGGTCCCTGGCATGCTTCATTGCCCTTACTTCGACCCAAATTGTTAGGTAATCAGTGCACACCAGAATTTATGACTTCCCATTGGATGGAGGGTCTATTGGACCAATAAAGTCCATGCCCCATTTATCAAATGGTGTTACCACCACCTGTGGGTTTTAGGGCATTTCATCTGATCTTGTTGGTCGACCCATTCTTTGACATTTGTCACACTTCCTTGTATAACTGGCTACATCTTTGTGAAGTGTAGGCCAGTAGTAGCCAGTTGTTAAAATCTTTGGTGCTATTCTTTTGGCTACAAAGTGTCCCCCACATGGTTCATTATGATATGCATGCACAATGTCATATGTCTCATCTTCTCTCACACATCTTCTCATGACTTGGTCAGGTCCAGTGTAAAATAATGTGTTATCAATCCAAGAGAAATAGAAGCTTTTCTCTAAAGCAACCTCTTATCTTTATAAGAGAAATGTGTGGGCATTTTGTTAGCTGCTAGGTAATTATCTATATCAGCATACCAAGGATTTTGGACAGCAATATGAAATAAATGCTCATTTGGAAATGCATCATCTATCAAAGTAGTATCTTCTTCAGCATGGTGAATTCTGGATAGATTATCAGCTACTACGTTTGCTTTCCCTAGCTTGTCAATGATTGTTATATCAAATTCCTGCAAAAGAAGAAGTCATCTTGCTAACTTTCCTATGATGGCAGGTTTGTTCATAAGATACTTAATTGCTGCATGGTCAGTATGAACAAAGATGGGATAACCAGTTACATAATGGAAAAATTTGTTCAGAGCATAAACTACTACTAGAAATTCTTTTTCAGTCACTATATAGTTTAACTCAGGTCGATGTAGACTCTTACTGATATAATAGATTGCATTTTCAAGGTTTCTAGACTTTTGTCCTAAGACAGCACCTACGACATAGTTTGAAGCATTTGTATGTATGTGAAATGACAAAGTCCAGTCAGGACCCCTAAGTACTGGTGCAGTTGTCAAAAGTGACTTGAGCTGCAGGAAGGATTCATCACATTCTTTTGTCAAAGCAAATTCAACTTCTTTGGTAAGTAAGGTGTATAGAGGACTATCTATTTGACTAAAGTTCTGGATAAACCTCCTATAATAGCTAGCGTGACCTATCAAATATCTGACATATTTTTGCTTAGTAGGAATAGGGAGTGTGAGAATTACCTCTATCTTCGCAGGGTCTACCTGGATTCCAGCTTCGGGGATAAAATGTCCCAACACCACTCCTTCCTGCATCATCATAAAGCACTTTTCACTGTTGAGAGACAGGTTGTGTTCCTCGCATCTAATTAGTACTTTCTCCAAGTTCTTTAGGGCTTCCTCAAATGTGACACCGAATGTAGTGAAGTCGTCCATGTAGATTTCCATGCAATCATATGATATATCAGCAAAGATGCTAATCACAGCTCTTTGAAAGGTAGCAAGTGCATTGCATAATCCAAATGGTAATACTAAATAAGCATATGTGCCCCAAGGGCATGTGAATGTTGTCTTCTCCTGATCTTCAAGGGCAATGCTTATCTGATTGTAACCATTGTATCCATCCAGAAAGGAGAAGTATTTCTTTCTAGCCAAATTATCCAAGACCTGGTCAATAAAAGGTAAAGGAAAGTGGTCCTTCTTTATGGCATTATTTAATTCCCTGTAATCCACACATATCCACCACTTACCTCCTTTCTTAGGTACAATGACCAATGGTGATACCCACTTGCTATCAGAGATTGGATAGATGAATCCAGCATCCAACAACTTCTGCAACTTAGTTTTAACTATTTCTCTCAGTGCAGGATTTATTCTCCTCTGAGGTTGACGAAGTGGAAAGCTTCCATCACTGATATAGATTCTATGGGTGCAGAGTTTAGGGTTTAGTCCCTCCATATCCCCATAATCCCATGCAAAGGCTTTTTCATGCTGCCTGAGGAGCTTGGTTAACATTGCCAACTATGATTGGGACAACTTGTTGTTTACATGGAGGTTATGACCAGGGGAAAGTTCGACTGTTGTTGTTAGCTCTACCATTGACACTTCGAGCATTGGACTTGTAGTTATTTCACTTGTCAGTAATTAATCAATTATTTCAGGGGTTTCTAGAAACACATAGTCCTCATAGGTACATAGCTGTAAAACATAACTCTCTGAAACATCTTTAGCCACAATGCATTCATTGGTAAGAATGCTTTGTATCACATCATCTTCCTCTTGAATCTTTAGAAAAGATTGTCTATGCAACATCATGAGTTGGGCTACTGAATTCAACTCTTCCTCCTCATCCCCTAAGTCTGGCCAAATAGGTTCTCCCATTTCTGGCTAGGGCTGGGTAGGAGGATATAGGGCTAGCTTCCTTATGGCTTGAACATTTGAAATTGTCATGTTGCCTGATCTACAATTAATTTTGGCATCAGTGGTGGCTAGCTAGGGTCTTCCCAAGATTACAGGATAGCCAACAAAGTTTACTTTAGGTGATAGGACAAGAAAATCAGTAGGATACTCCCATGAATCTAAGGTAACTACCACATCTTCTATGAGACCATCTGGAGTAATAGTTGAACTATCAGCTAGTTATAACATTGTGGGTGTTGTTTTTAAACCTTCTATGCTTAACCTATTCATTGTATCTTTAGTCATCACATTTATTGCTGCTCCCAAATACTCTAAAGCATTTTTCACAGTCTATCCATTTATTATTAGGTAAACTACTGGGCTGCCAGAATCTGAATACTTTGGTATTACCACCTTCCCTAACATTATATCCACTAATTTCCCTATAACATGTACTATTTGAGGGTCTTTCTTCTTCTGTCCTTGCTTCTTAAGGCATGCTTCCTTAATAACCTTTCCATAAAGAGGTATATCTTTGATAGCTTGGAATAGAGGGATTTGGATGTTCATATTTTTCATCTGCTCAATAATATCAAATGTTTCTTCCTCTTGGGATATAGGTTTGTCTTTGTTTAGCCTATGTAGAAAAGGTGGATTTATTGAAGTGTGGACATTAGTTCTGCTGGGTATATCAGTTGGCTAGCTAGTATTTGGCAGTGTGGCTTCTGGAAGTAGTGCTGTAGGAGCATCTGCAACTTATGTGATAATAGGATATTAAGGTGTAGGTAGAGTGGTACCAGACCTCAAATGGATATCAGCTATCTCTAGTGAATAAGTAGGGCACTGCTGAGTGTCAGTAGTGTACGTTTGCTGCAGCTGCTGTTTGTTGTTTGGATTTGGCTGAGGTTGAGCAGGCAATTGGTTTTGCTTTGGATTAACATTAGTTGCTGTAGGAGGTGGCATTATTGCAGGTGGTTGCACTGGAGGTGGTAATTGTGGACAACCAGAATTTTGGTTAGGCCACTATGGAGGCCCCCTCCATTGATTAGTTTGCTGCTAATTTCCTTGCGGTGGTTGCCATTGATTTTGCTGGTTAGGCCATTGGTTATTTTGCTGGTTAGGCCATTGGTTATTTTTCTGGTTAGGCCATTGGTTATTTTTCTGGTTTTTCCACTGGTTATTCTGCTGATTGGGCCACTGGGGTTGAGAGTACTGAGAAGTGTTCTGATAACTTTGGTTTTGCCACTGATTATTGTTAGAATTTGAAAATTGTAGAGGATCTTGTGGCATACCTTGTCGTGAAGCCCATGGTTGATGTTGAGCAATGAAGAAAACTTGGTCATTGTCTCCATCTATCTTCATGTAGTCAGTTGGCAAATGTTGATTTTCTAGATTTGCTACCAGCTTATATCCGTAGTCTTTCTTTTTTTTGCGGCAGTGTGGACAGTACTCAGCCAATTGTGATTCAGCCTCTACATGCTTCTTATTGGTAGTCATTGTATCAAGATGTGTAGCTACATCATTTATAATATCTTGCTTGAAATCCACAAGCAAATTAGATATCTCCAACTTTGAAACACCTAAACTAATCCCTTTTGTGACTGTGGCCCTATATCCTCTACCTTTCTTCACAGTTGACCTTGAGTAGTTGAGACAGATTTTCTTGAGGTCATCCCAAGAGGATTGGGATATGTCTCCACCAACCATTAAGTCTAATGCTTCTAGACAATTGTCGTTTACCCCTCTTAAGAAGACTAGTTTTTGCGAATCCTCTGCCAGTACATGCTGGGGATTCTTCTGCATTGTGTACAAGAAATGTGAAACATAGTCCTCCAATGTTTCATCCTCCTTTTGAGACATCCTAAAGATATCATCTCCTTTTGGGTCACTCCCCTTGCAATAATCTTTGTATTTCTATAGAAACAACGTCTGCATCTCATCCCAAGTACCTGCTGCATTAGCTCCTAAGCCCATGAACCATCATAAGGCTGACTCTTTCAGTGTTGTTGGAAACAACTTGAGCTTATGGGCATTGGTATTATAGTCAAAGCTTCGACAGAGTATGTCGAACTCAAACAAGAAAGTGTCAGGATCCTTTGTTATAAGACCATAAAATTTTGGAAGAGCAGCTTTAGGTATATTTTTGAGATTAGCATTGTTTATAAGACTTGGGAGAGGAAATGGGAAAGTAGGGTGTGCCATTACTGGGGGTATTTGATTATGGGGTTGCTACTGGAAAGGAGCATTAGCTACGGGGTTGTTAACAATAGGTGGATTTGGGATGGAATTATCTAGAAAGCTGGCCAAGATTTCTGCAAAAGGTCGAAGACCGCTTATATCAAATGGTTCTTCTCTAGAGGAAGATGCTGTAGGAAAGTTGGGGCTTGCGACTTCAAATGGTAACTCAACTTCTTCAACTTCCTCGTTCAAATTAGCAGACTCTGCTGGGAGAAATCTGCCATATTCATCTCGTCACCTTTCTCTTCGATGCATGCAATTGAATTCTTCATGCTTGTGAAGCAATTTTTAGGAATACAAAACTAAAACTAACTAGGAATAAAAATGACTCAAAGATTTTCCTAGCTTGACACCATCCCCGACAGCGGCGCCAAAAATGAACCACCTCAAAATAGGTGTGGAATAATCATGCTTAAGGCCTTTCTTAGGAATAGTTTATTCAATCTAAGGACTACTCCCATCATGAGGTGCATTTAACTTGTCAACCTAGGGATGTATACTTTAAATGGTCAGCATGATATGTGTACTAGGTTCCTTAAAGAGTCATTATGCTTATGCTGCAGGAAGGTAAGTAATGCATAAAAGAACCCTACACTAGTGCTGCAGGAAAAGAATACACTTATCTCCTTACTGAAATGAATGCTAGAAATTGCAAACTCTACTTAAACCTACTTTCAACCTAGAACATCCATTATAACTATTCTTGCAGATGCTGCATGGAACATTCACAAGGTACAATGCTGCAGGAAGAAATTGTAACTTCTATCTGAAATACTGGAAATATGGGAAATGCTATAAATGCTAGAAAAAAATCTACTCTATTCTAACCTATTCCACCTCCCAAGTGGGCCCCCTTGGTTGGTTTATGCTAATCTATTAACATAGAATGTAAACCAAGAATTACTTCATTGTATTTTAAAAACTCATTACACAAAAATGATACATGAAACTTAAAATAACTTGCTGTAAGATATGACAATTTTCTTCCAAAAACTTCTCTCTCTAACTTTCCTCTAACTACAAACTATCAGTCCAATCCCTATAAATAGAGGATCAAACACTTATTAAAAAATAGAAAAGAAACTATCTTGCTGAAAACATGCCGGAGAAGAAGATGGAAACGCAACAGCCCGCGGTGTGGGTAATAAAGCTTGGGCGACCAGTTCAACATAATAAAGTGCAGAGAGAATATAGCAGCACTACATCCCTGCATCCTGGAATAGTGTCTCCTCCATTTTAGTAGCTGTGTCTCCTAGTGTTGTGATGATCACTCTGCCGTAGCTAGTCCTCAACAATCTTCCTTGAATGCTGTCAACCACTCTCCAGCCGCTTCCTTTCCTGACAAGTTAGTTGTGATGCGGAAATATTCATGCAACAAGCTTAATCAAATTAAATATAGATATTAGAACATATATTTTTATGGTTATATGAAATACTACACTATATGTATAATATTAGCAAAATATGTCACAAATATCTACCCATGGTTTATCAGTTCTAACTGGACTTTATCACAAGTTTTAACTGGCTAGGTTCACAAATGTCTTGTCAGAAATTAGAACAAAGTATTTAAAATTATACAAAATAAAGGAAATAATTTGGCCTCATCAATGGCCAGGGAGATGCAGAGGCCACTTAGATCAAGGAGACAGAGTTTAAGAAGTTGGGAATTGATTCCAACTTACTCAATCCAAGGGTGGATTAAAGTCTTTTATTTGGGGAGAATGGTGTAGGAGCACCTAGGCTAATCCCTAGTTCAAATTTTGTTGTGGCTTGTACTTACCTTAGCCAGTCAGTAGAGTTTATTTTAGGCCTTATAAGATCTTGCAAGGTTTTACCTAGGTGGATTTGACTAGGATCAATCCAACCTAGTGGTTTTATGTTTTGAGTGTGTTTAGTGGTTTAGTTAGCCGAATTGGGAATTTGGGGTCCAAATGCCTAGAAGGCTTAGCACGGCTTAGTTTTGGGCCTAATATGTCATCTATAATGTTTATACATAATTTTTGATAGGTTAGAGGTCATGGAATCAAGTTAGATGCAAAAATAAAAAAAGTTGTCAAAATGTTGCATGACAACATTTGCAACTTTTAAAAGTTGCATGACAACATTTTGCAATATTGGATTCCTTTAGAAGTATGATGATGGGTAGTTTGTATAACTTCCTATAATAATGGGAAAAACATATTTAGACATGAAGGATCCCATTTCACGAGGTGTGATGATGTAATGTGAGATTTGGAATTGTAAAGATAGCTCTGTTTACTGAATTTTGTTCACAGTCGACTACTTTTGTGTATGAGTTTTGGTAGATGGATTGAATAGTAAGATATAGTGTTACATTCATGTGGTAGAGGTAGTTTTAAGCATCTTTTTTTTATATTTCAAGTTTCTGTAAGTTCATTTTTTTAGTCTTGTAAATTGTTTTGTAAGTTGCACAGTTGTTGTTGACTTGGCAGATTTGAGCAAAATGGTTCCCCCATAGAATCCAACCATGCATTTCATCATGGTTTGGATGAATATGGTAGGGTATCCTCTATATAGTGTATATATGAGTGTAGGAGTCCATAAGAGAAAGGTATCTATTTTTAAAGGCAAGCCATAGGTGAGTCCTATGCACCCGGTTAGTTGTTTGCTAGAGATTTAATGGTGTTTGATTGCAGGGGAACGATTGGGAGAAAGGAAAAAAGAATGGTTTCACAAGTATAGAGGTCTTATAGATACCTCCTAGCCATATTAGGCATTGACCAATCCAGTAAGATACATTTATAAGTAGAAATCACCAGACTGCACCAAAATAGCCAAATTAGCCCTATTGGTCCTTAATTCTAGGAACCCACTGTACGGATACCCTAGAGCCCTAAGACCTACAAAATATATAGTGTCTTGGAAAAGGGTGTTTGAATATCCAATTTTTTGGGGCGTTATTTTGGAAAGTTGTGAAATAAGTAAGAAAAACTAGTTGATTAGGGCTAATTGACCTATTAGGCCTAAAAGACCAAATTCATTGATTGTCTTGAGATCGTTTGGGAAAGCCTTGATTCCCTATCCAAATGGGATCATATGTAGTTATAGAAGATTCCTAGTCATGGATTACACCCCCTGCATACACTTGTGAAGAAATGGAGTTGAAAATGCACTTGGAGTCTTCCAAGAAGAAGTAAAGGATAGAGGTGAACTTTGTTGATAGATACCCCAAGGTGAAGCACAAAAGTGACCAACTCATAGAGTGGTGGTTATGAAGTATTAGGCTAGTTGAGAAAGGATTTAAAGATCCTAGAAGAGAGGGTATGATATTATGAAGGCTAGGAATAGTAAGAGTCCTAGTTATGCTTGTGCAAGCACACTAAGGGTGTAGCTATCACAAAGTTACACTTGCACACTATTTTGCTAAGACTACTAACAGTTTGTGTTTGTAGGACGTTTTCCAAATGAAAATTGAGATTAATAATGGTTGTGCTTGCAGGTTTCCTTGAGATTACATCAAACAAAAAAATGTGTATCTTCTTAGTGGATTTCTTAGGCACCTAGCTTAATTAGAGTGTTGTTTGTTTTGGTAAGATTAGACATTAGGGGAGTATGCTCTTCTCTTCTTGAGAATAAAAAACCCAAACATGTTTGATTGAACTTGAGAAAGTAATACTTTTTTGGTAAATGAACATGTGATTGATGTGTTTGGGAGACACTATGGAGTAGGAGAATATGCTCTTTTCCTTTTGGAAAATCAGAAATCTTGACCTCTATTAGGTATCCATTTACTTTTTCTTGCATTTACCTTTAGAGGGCCTGCCAAGAGAGCAATCTTTTGGGAATGACCCAAGTGGGGAACAAGCGGACTTGGCTACTTCCACCCCACTATAATCAAATTATTCCTTCAATCCAAAGAGAGGGAAGACATTGATATTTTCTAACTCTAATGCTTATTCACTTGTAGGGCCTCGTTGCCTCAATCTCGCTAAGCAAGAACCACATTGGGCACTTGTAGGGCCATTCTTGGTCTTAATATTATTTACAAAACTACAAGGGAGATACATTCAACTTGTGTAGATCTGAAAGGTCTCAATCTTGCATGCAAGACTATACATTTTGGGTTCTTGTAGGGCTATATGCCTTAATTTTGCTTGAAAAACTACAAGGGGTAGTCATGAATGGATGAGCTTACTAGAAACTTTTAGATAGAGGCTACCTGATCTACCTCTGAAAGTATCATAATATTTGTGCAAGGATTGATCCAAGTGGACTTTACCAGGATTACCCCAAGATTTTACACCCAACATATTTATTCCCAAGGATGTTTTAAAGCATGAATGTAGCATGGAGGAGCTAATGTTATTCAAGCATTGAGTCTCTTTCCAAAACCCACAACGTGCATAGTCCCGAAAAAGCCAATATCACTTTGTGTGAAGCGAAGGAATATCAAGCATGGGCAAAGATTGTGATACTAAGCCAATTTGACTATAGGGTAGAAAGTGTTTGGTTCTTCACTCTTTATGCTTGATGTGTTTCTACACCTTGAACTTGACATATCTTACAAACAATAACACTTTTGACAAAAGAAAATAGCAAACATCAAGATTTTTACCTAAAAAATTAAACAACATTGTCTGAAATCCTTCACGGACATGTGGCAAACTTTTCTAGAATCTTTTTTCATTTCATGCCATTACATTTGTCATATGAAAGAGCACTTAGAGGGTAGAAAATCGTATGAGGACCAGTGTATTTTCATATGGGAACTCATTAATTTTTGTACGAGATCTAAGTTAAAATTGGTCCAATATTGAGATCTTTATCATTTAATCACATTCTTGCAACAATAGCTATCATACCTTGTCATCGTCTTTCCCAACTTTCAAATTTGGTGGTTATATTTGTCATTCACCTTTGTCATAGCTTCTCACAATTCTCTTGATTATATTGGCTCTTTGCTCTTGGTTAATTATCAACTTTGTTATAAGTGTCATCTAGTAGGTATTCAGACCTCAAATGCACGATACCTTGTACAAGTTCATAAACCAATCTCTTTCTCCATCAAACAAATCTTTGAAGCTTTGACATTGACTTGACAACTTGATCTTCTAGAGACGTTAGTCACAGATTATTGTACATGGTCCATGATCGGTTCTATTAAGGTATCAAAAAATTAGACAGGTACCATGACCCAGGGATTGGACATCCTACTCAGCAACTATCCTTCTTTATAGAAACTCATTTAATTTATCAACCCAGGGACATATTATTTGAAATAAGCCAACAAAGTATATGCACCAAGGATTCTTACTCAGACCAAACTATGGCTGCAGAAAACAAATTTCTTTGAAAGGAAACTATTCTAAAGCTGCAGGAAACAAATTGCTTTGAAAGGAAACTATTTTATAGCTGTAAAGAATGCTGGAAAAGAAATGCAAAAGTGAAAGCACTTGAAGGAACACTACAACTTGGAAACACAAAGACCTTAAAACACAATTATAATGCTTCAACAATTCTGCCTCTTTGCCTGTAAGAAGTAATGGACTATCCCGTGGCTTTGGCTGCAGGAACTATGTTAACACCAGAATTACGATACCAAGATGTAGGAAACTTAAACTACATGAAAATGATCCTAACTAGCTAACACAGATTCCTCACCAAGTGGGCCCCTTGAGCGAGTATCCAAACTCAATTATACTGAACTAAAGATTAAGACTTCATTTGTTATTGATAAAAAATGAATTACAAGATTCAACTGTAAAGCAACAAAATGTAAACTATAATTGATAACGCTCTTCTTCTCATGTAGGAGCGGGGCTTTATGTAAAGAAGTAAAAACATCTAACTGCTATCTAATCATGCCATAGAGATAGGTGGAGCTTTTATTACAATCCTATTAAACATGAAAGGAAACTATAAAACTGGAGATATAATAGATCTAGGAAAGAGGAAATAACTATTTTTAACAACAAATCTAACTTCCCACTCCCTCCTAGATTTCTTCAGAGAATCATTATGCTATCTCGGTCTTCGCTCAACTGCTACCACCTTGATCACCCCGAATCCACTAGCTAGTGTTGCACTTGAGGTTTTTCTATGTGCACCTGCTATAAGACTGGGTTGAGCATCCAACACATGGGCGCGTTTTACCTGGTCAAGGCGGCGGTTTCTAAATTGATGTGTTGCACTCCAGATGTTAGGATAGAGACATTCATGATAAAAAACACCAAAATACGCATACATCATTCATGTTTGAACAACTAATTCATTTCAAAGAGACATAACCATAATTCCAAAGTAAGTAATATAGCATTTTCATCCAAGCATAGCATATTTAAGTGTCTTAACCATAACATAGGTTTGGTGGCATCATGCCACATAATAGAAAATATGAGTAAAAAGTATTTGGAAAAGTATGATGAAAGCAGGGAAAAGATCTTAGTAAAAGCTATCCTAGGGCTTCTAAAATATGGCATTAATATGCCTTATCATTTCTTCCCCCTACAAAGATTAATGCCTATCCTTAGGCATTGAAACATTTCAGATCTTTGCAAGTAATCGAAGATCTCCTTCCTGAGTCTCACCACTCATGGAGGTGCCTACATGCTATTAATATCCATTGGTGTGCTCCTTTTTAATCCGTTGACTCATCTCCAATTGCTCATCTACTTCATTATCAACACAGTTGTACAGTGGCCACAGGAGAAGAGGAGGTTGAAAGGAAATGGGAAGCCACTTTTCAGGTCGAGGTTGCCTTCCCAGGTGTATGTACTATTGGAATCTCTGCATTGCAGCTCTTAGGTTGATAAGGTTGTGAGGTTCAACCTTCTTTAATGCTAATGTTAATCTATCCCACCTCTATCTCAATCCCTTTGCTACTCTATTTCCATCTGATAAGGAGAGTCACTCAAATGCTGTAAATACTTCTTCCCTGTTACCCATAATCCTTTTTATGTGGGTAGAGTCCTTCATTCGATACACTATCTCCATCCAATCACAATATAACCTATGAGGACTACCACTTTCTGGTCGTAAGGGGAGTGCAATAGTTTTTTTAATTCCCATGTATTTCCTTAATTGTTCCCCATAGTTTATCTCATTACTGGACCAAGAGAGTAAAGAAGATAGATGAATATCACCAAAAAATAATAAAGGATTCCAATTAGTATCAAAGGGAACAACATAATTGTGCAAGTAGAGTTCACATAACAAATTTTGAATACAATCCGGTGATTGGTCATATGTGGCCACAAATTCCTGTGGTGAGTCTATGCTTGTGTGCAGGTACCTAAGAATCCTCATTAATTTAAACATTAGAAATTGTTCCTTTAGGCATAATGCATAGACCCTAGGAGGTGGTCTGCATTCTATTAGTTGCAGAATTAGGTTTGTAATTGAATCTAACTTGCCCTATAACAGTTGTACCTCTTGCTATTTTCTTCCTATTTCCCTTTTTAACTTATCCCTTTCCAATTCCCACATTGACTTTTCATATTGCATTTGCATAAAATAGTCAATGGAGATGGAGTGAAGTATTACCTCATTCTTTCTTATTGGAGTGACCTGCTCTGCTATTGTTGTGATTATTTCTGGTTCATCTACGGGTAATTCATCAGCGGTTAGAACTAGGACATCATTCCCTTGATCATCTTCTTGATGGAAAGAAGGCATATTTACTGCTTCAGTGTGTTCTATTTCCATGCATGTTGTTTTCGTATTCATGCATCTTGCGTAAATAGGCATTAAGCTTCCACCTGATTTTGACATTGAGGGACTCATACAATAAGAAGATGAGTCACCTATTACTATTCTCAACCAACAACTACAAGACATGAGATGTGAGTTGAGGGAACTCAAGAAAGTGAAGGAAAAACCTCCTAGAAAGTACTCATTAGAGTCTATATGTCCCTTCCCATTCGTTAAAAACTTGGACATGCCACCTTTTCCCCCAAAGTTTGAAATTCCTAAGTACGACAAATATAATGGGGAAAGTGATCCTCAAGATCACGTAAGCGAATTTTGTGCTCTTAGTATGGATTTTATGCATGAGAAGAAATATCTAATGCGACTATTCCCGCGAAGTATCAGTGGCCAAGCCTTGGAATGGTTCACAAAGCTCACACATGGTATTCATAAATTCGACAAGCTTATACAGAGATTCATCCAACACTACTCATACAACATCGTACACACAGTTACGATGATAAATCTATGCAACACTAAGCAACATGTTGGTGAAATGTTTGTTAAATTACTCCAAAGGTGGAGAAAGATATTTGCAAGATACCCTAGACAAATACCTGAACAAGAAAAGATTTACATCTTCATAAACAACTTGGTTCCTGAGATGAATTACGCAGTGTAGATGCAAAAATACACCTCTTTTAGTGACTTATTTGATAGCACTATGAGGATCAAAGATGTTCTCATAAGAAAAGGGGATCTAACCTTGAACAAAGATGCTAGATCTTCTAAAAATGGAAATAACAAGGACAAGAGTAAATACTAGAATAGGAATTGTAATGTGGTTAATGATGGTGTAGTTGACTCACCTAAGTTCAAACCTAATGAGCTAGTATTTAACCTCACTAATAACATACAGGGTGCCAAGCATAATTCGGTTACTCCCAGTGCTCCTAAGAACACTAAGGACTCTCAGAAAGATAAGGCACCTTGGATGCCATGACCCAAGAAAAAATTTACTCCTCTTGGAGAGCCTTTGGAAGATGCGTTAAAGACATTGGTTGCTAATAATATCATCACGATCCCTAACTCAAAACCATGGGAACCTAAGGTAAAACCTAAATGGTGGAATGAAAATAACTACTGTGACTTTCATAATAACAAAGAACATTTGATGAACGATTGTAGGAAGCTAAAACATGTGATACAAGATCTGATCGATAATAAGAATATCACAGTTGGCAATCACGGGTCAAACAATGACCATAAAACCTTCAACCAACCCTTACCATCTTATGAGAAATGATAATCCTTGAAAGCCTCGGGAACCATGGTGAATCATACCTATACCAACACTGAAAATGTGATACACATGCTCAAACCCCCTGACAGGTTAATTAATGTCATCATTATTAAGGATAAAGAAACCAATTCTGCCAACGTGGTCACTAGAGGTCAATCCAAGGTCACTCTTAAAGGGGTAAAATCTACACCTAATAAAACCATTGCACCAATAGACAAACCCTCATCATCAAATCAAGTTACTACAAATTAAAATTTGGTTGATCAGTTACAACAAACTCTTGCTCAAATCTCTATCCTAGAATTACTAAAATTGTCACCATCGCATAAAGAAATTCTCAAGACTGCACTTGTGGAAACTAATGTTCCCAAAGACCTTGATGTTGGTCAGTTCTAGAACATGGTAAATCATTTGACATACCCTCATTATCTATCTTTCTCAGAAGAAGATGAAAAATCCCTTTGTCACCCACATAATCAATCTCTACACATAGAGGTCTTGATCCACAAAAGCTGGGTTAAGGGCATGTTGATAGATGGAGGTGCTAGTTTGAATATCTGCACCCTCAAGCTAGTCATGACACTAGGATTTTCTTAACACACCATTGATCCTTGAAAGAAGAACACTATCAAAACATATGATGAGGAAGAGATATCATCAAAAGTACTAGTGGTGCTACCTATCAGAGCAGGCCCTATTGAAAGAAATGTCACATGTCAAGTGCTTGACTTGCCTCTCGCATATAACATATTTCTAGGTAGACCATGGATCCATGACATGCAGGCAGTCCCCTGAACTTATCATCAATGTGTGAAATTTCCATACAATGGGAAAGAAGTGTCTATCCCAGCTGATAGTGCCTACTCTTGTAACACTTTGAAACAAGCTTACAATATGGTTCCACACAACAAGGAGGCATTTCAAACTTTTGAAATAACTCAAAAGGCATTAATGAAAAGCTTCAAGGAAAAAATTAAGATCAGTAACACAAGCATGGGAGAATACCAGTTGACTTCTCTTCCTACTTCTCCTAGATCTTATGGTATGCCATCCTCATCTTTCGAACCTTCAAATGGCCAACAAGTAGAAATACATGAGGGAACTGGAATGGTAAAGGCACGTATGTCTCTTTCAGAATATAATGAAGAGAAATTTCTTCTTGCATGGTTGTACAAGGATGAAGAACAAGATAACAAAGTTAAACATGTGGAAATCTGGCCACCTAAGTACATGAAAGGATATCAAATGATGAAACAAATGGGATACAAAGGAAAAGGACCCTTTGGAAAAGACAAAGGTCTTATAGAAACTCTCCATGTTGAATTTTGAAGTCTCACGAATGGGACTGGCTTGGGGTACCATGAGAAGATCCATGCTTCCCCTAATAATGACCATCCTAGTAGCTCTCACGCAGATGCATATGATATAGACACTAAATATGAAACCGAGAGTACCCCTCTCCCTTTCGAACAACTGATGCGTGCCACCACTAAAAATCCAGCGTATATAGGGGAACCTTCTGTTCTTTCATTTCACAGAGCTTCCTTTGAACCAAATGGATCCAGTGCTTCAACAAATGTGACATAGATATCAACTTAAGAGCCAGATATGCACCTAGATATAGAAGATAGACATCCTAACTGGGGGAAGCTTGTCTTCACCTCTCATGTCCTTGATTTGCCTAATTTCTCAAATGATAGGGTGCACATTGTTGAGGAGGCTTCTCCTCTTGCCTCTCAAAAATTAGAGGATGATTCTACTTAGTGTGGAACAAATCAACAACATGAAAACAACAACTATCTAAGTGTCCCAAGGAATCTCTCTCGTTATTTGGAAAATAGAGATCATGCTCCTATTCAATTTGATTATGGACAAGATAGTAATTCACAAGAACAACATCCTAACCAGGGGAAAACTATGGCTCCTACACATGTGTTAGACTTACCTCACTCGATTGAAACATACTACAATGAGTATGAGTGGGATTCCTTCTCTGATGCCACCATAGATATTGAAGTGGATGTAGTTCACAAGTTTGCACCTCATGTCCTATGTGGAGAAAGTGTTTGCATAGATGGACCTCTAAGTGAACATCTTGAACCAGAACCTGTCCTTATTCCCAATGATGAGTGTTCTTTTGAAGAGGAGGGAAGGCTGCCTCTTCCATCTAACACCAAATGGAGTTTCAGGAGGGAACCTAGGAATTCTCTCACATCCGCTACTTAGAACTGGGATTTTGACCGACGATCTAGCCATGCCGCTGCATCAACTAGCAATAGAAGTTGTCTTGCATCCACTGGTTACATAAATGATCTCACCGATGAACAATGAAAATAATGGGATCATGAAGCAGAAGAAGAAGCAACTTGGGACCTTTGAGATCTTCAAGAACTAGACATGGCTCCTTACCCACATATCCCATCTTCAAGAATCCAGGTTATGCCAATTAGTGTTTTCCTAGAATGCATGGCTACTCAAGAAGAAAGAGAGGACGCTAACGCTAGGTCAAATAAATTGAATCCATGTACTACCAACAATGACTGAGCTAGAAGCACTAGCACAAATCATTGTTTAGGCAATCCTTCAGAGAGTGTCATCATAGATCTTCTCTTACCTATTGAAGACCTTGATCCGGATAACTCAGTGATATCCTTGGAACCTATTGAGTCTTTACCCCTTGTTCATCCTAAGCTCATTGAATAGAACCCAAACGAACCTTTAACCTGCTGCTAAATGACTACACTTTAGCTTGCTACTTGAATGCAATTGAACCCTTCACCTCTTCCACTAGTGCAACAAGCGTGAACATGATAGAGGGGGACATAAAGTTTCTCAGCCTAAAGAGAAAAGATAAAAAGAACAAAAAAGGTCTGATGGTGAAAACCACTTTGTGGAAGTATCAAAACCAAAAATAGTAAAAAAAAAAGGTGTATCCAACGGTGAAAACCTCTCTGAGGCGTCGAAGGATGGGGAACTTGATCTCCTTCCTAATCACTTTTAGGAAAGATCATTGACACTAATAGAACCAACACAAGAAGTAAATCTAAGAACATTAGAGGCACCTCAGTTAATCTACCTAGCACAATCTCTGTCTAAGAAAGAAAAGCAAGAATTTGTCCATTTTTTCATGAAAAAGAAAATCAACTTTGCTTGGTCCTAATTAGACATGCCGAGACTAGACACATACCTGATTATGCATCATTTTTCAATTTCTCCAAGAATTAAGCTAGTCAAGCAAAAGCTTCAAAAAACGCATCCTCATGTGGCACTGTTAGTCAAAGAAAAACTGGAGAAACCACTAAAGGTTGAATTCATCTGTGCCATAGCATACGCTGATTGGATTTCTAACATTGTCCCTCTAACTAAACATAATAATTCCATTCGAGTTTGCATAGAATTTAGGGATTTAAAGAAGGCTTGTCCTAAGGATGACTTCCCATTACCTAATATTGACATGATTGTGAACCTCATAGGCAGTTATGAGATGTACTCTCTAATGGATGGATTTTCTGATTACAATGAGATAATAATAGCTCCCGAGGATCAAGAAAAGACTGCTTTCACATGTGCATGGGGCAGATTTTGATTTTGTTGGAACGTCATGCCTTTCAATCTCAAAAATGCTGTAGCAACATACCAACGAGATATGATTACTATATTTCATGATATGATGCACAAAAACAAGGAAGAATATGGAGATGACACCCTAGAAAAATCAACAAGGAGAGCTACTCATCTAGCTAATTTAGAAAGGATTCTAGATTGAATGGAACAATTCAAGCTTAGATTGAATCCTAAAAAGTGTGCTTATGGTGTAACTTCTGGTAAACTGCCGGGATACATTTTTTCAGCCAAAGGAATTGAGGTTGATCCCAAAAAGGTAGAGGAAATAATGGACATGCAACATCCTCAAAATATTAGTCAAGTTAGGACTCTACAAGGTCAACTCTAATCTATTAGAAGGTATATATCCCAACTTACAGACAAGGCACAACCTTTTACGAGAACACTGCACAAAGGAATCACATTCAAATGGGATGAAGGGTGTAAATTTTTTTTCCAACAAATCAAGGAATATCTAGCTAATACACACGTACTGATGGCACCAATACTAGGAAAGCATCTTCTCCTTTACATTTCAGCTATCGACACATTCCTGGGAGCTTTACTAGCACAACAAGATGAAATAGGAAAAGAAAGAGCCATATATTACATAAGCAAAACCATGGTGTCCTATGAGCATAATTATACTATTATTGAAAAATCCTGTCTTCCTATAGTTTTTCCTTCTCAAAAACTAAGACACTACATGCTAGCACACTCTGTTAAGTTAATTGCTAAGACAGATCCTCTTAAGTACCTGTTAAATAGAGCAACTCTCACTGGAAGGCTGGCTAAGTGGGTTATTATCCTGAGTGAATTTTCTATTGAATACAGTGACATAAAAGCAATCAAAGGACATGTTATTGTTGATCACCTAGCTGATGCTCCTTTGTAAGATACATGACCACTGCTAATATAATTCCCCGATGAAGCCATTCTACATCTCACAAAGCATACCTGGACAATGTTCTTTGATGGATCCTCTACATAGAAAGGAGCTGGTGTTGGAGTCCTTTTTATCATGCCACAAGGATACAAGATCCCAAAAGCTTATAAAATGGTGTTCCCTTACACTAAAAAAATTACGGAATACAAAGCTTTAGCAAATGGTTTAAAAATGGCCATCGAATGGAAAATTATTGAGTTTCACATCTACGGTGACTCGCAGCTGGTGATTAATCAAATCAATGATCATCATCAAAATAAGGATGACAAAATTCTGCCATATAAAAGAATGATTGATGATCTTAAGAAATATTTTGTGTTTATTACTCTTCAACAAATACAAAGATAATAAAATAGATTAGTTGATGCTATGGCCACCTTGGCCTCTATGTTGCAACTAGAGGAACATCACTTTCACTATGACTTCCTGGTGGAAGAGCTCCTTTTTCCTGCCTATGATTCCCCTGAATTCCAAGTTGTGTGCTCCCTGGTGGAACCTGTTTCTTCTTTTTATGCTCATATCTACTCTTACCACTATAATCAAACCTTTCCAAATGACCTCTCTAAAAATGAAAAGTGAAATCTTATAAGGAATGCATCTCGTTACTTGATTATGGCTGATGACTTTTATAGAAGATGTCTCAATGGTACTCTCCTTAGGTGTCTAGAACACGATGAGTCTAAGCATGCACTAGAGGAAGTCCATAAAGGTGTTTGTGGATCTCATTTGAATGGCCTTTTGTTGACTAAGAAAATCCTACGGGAAGGATACTATTGGCCCTCTATGGAAAAGGATGCCATACATTTTGCCAAAACATGTAAAAAGTGCCAAACTCATGGTAACCTGATTCATGCTCTTGCACGTGAGCTATTAACTTTAATTAATCACTAGCCATCTCAACAATGGACCTTTGATCTAATTGGGAAGATTTATCCCTCATCCTTTAGATGACACAAATTCATCATAACTTCCACCGAATACTTTACAAAGTGGGTTGAAGCAGTCCCTTTGATTAAATCTATAGGCAAGCAAGTGACAAAATTAAATAGCAGATCAAAAATGGTAGGAGAATCAAATTTTGGGATGACAACTGGCTTGGAGATAAACCTCTCAAAAATGGCCGCTTCAGTCTTTTGAGGGGAAGACTTAAAGATTTCTTTGGAGACTTCATTTATGATTATGTTGACCCAGGAGGAAGGTGGAAGTTTCTTGCTCAATGCTTTAGACACATACTGTAACACCCCAAAATTGGCATCTTGCAACCCTAACAAATTTTGTTGCATTTGTCACTCTTCTAGATCATCAAAGTCCTATTGTACTAGGCAATTCTAAGTTTTGACTGACTCTACTCGACCTAAGTGTCAAATGCAGAAAATCCTAAATCTGCATTAATCATACATTATATTTAATTCCTAAATATATATTGGCTAAACAAACCCTATGATTGAATTAATTTAATTATAAAGTCCTAGCACTTTAATTAAATTAAATTTACCCCTTTTAGCTAAAACATATAAAAAGGAATTAAATGATATTTAATTATTAAATAAATATCCTTATTTCAATAATTGAATTTAATTATTCAGATAATTGAGAAAAACATATTTATGGGGTCATATTTATTTAATTAATTAAATATTCTCTCAAAAATCTTATCTTCAGTTCAGAAATAGAAGTTTTGAATTAACTGTGCTTTAAAGAGAAAGAAAACAGTTAAATCATAAAGAAAGCAGTTAAATCAGAAAGAAAATAGTTAAAGCAAAGGGAAAACAATTTATTGTTTTCTTTTAAAGAAAGCTTTCTAATCTGAACTGACTTTTCTATCTATTTTATTTCAAAAGAGGAAACTTTATATTCTGAACAGTCCTCTGAGTCTATAAAAGAACTCCCATTCTTCATTCAAAACCCTTCCTAAATTTCTAGTCATATGCATTGTTAGAATGCTAAATTGTTGCTACATTCTTAGTTCATAATCTCATATAGAATAATCTCATTTTGCAATAGATTAATTTCAATTTCTAGAATAATCTCACTGAAATCATGGCATAGTTTTAATCTCATTTCTAGTTTAAATGGATTATTTAGATTAATCTTGCATGTTTCATTTCTAGATTAATCATTGCATTGCATTCATGGAAGCATAAATCCTTCGTTCTAGATTGGTCTATGGTTGTGAGACTCTCATTCTAAGAGCTATTTCGAAACCTCATCTAGATAAAAGGCAATAGGTCAAATCATGCAGACAAGTAGGATGAATAATCTCATATTCAGTCTTGTGTGTATCTGATGAAGAAGGACTATGTTGAAGTGTATGGTGAATTAACAAGGCCAAATTTACCACATACACATACTAAATCTTACTCCTAAAGATGCTGAATTATAGACCCTCTTATGTGATATGAGAATTCCCCTGTTCACTAGAGAAGAAGACTTCATTTGGTCAAAGAACAATTCGGGGATATTCATAGTCAAATCAACTTACAATATACCGACAAGATTTTAAGGGGACCCTGATTGTTGGAAGAAAATTTGGAACTCATAACTCATCCCAAAAATAACCTTTTTCTGGTGGGTTTTGATGCATGAGAAAATTCTAACATAGGAAAATTTAGTGAAAAGGGGTTTCTTTATGCCTAATAGATGTATTATGTGCGAGAGGGGGGAATAAAATGCTCATCATCTATTTATCGACTGTCAATTTGCCTCACAAATATGGGGAAAGGTTTTGAAGAAGTTCAACCTCCAATAGGTCTTTGATAGAAACATTCGACAATTTTCTATTAATTGAAATTCCCCTTCATACCACCCCCTTATCAAACAACTTTGGAAACAAATTCCCCCTCATGTATGTTGCAACATATGTAATGAGAGAAACAATAGGATTTTTAGGGATACATAAAACTTTGTTGACAACGTGTTTCTCATTTTTAGAAAGTTCTTGTAGGAGAAAATCTATGTCTCAAAATGAAAAATCCCTAGCTTTCCATCTTCATATGTAGATTGACTGATAGATGAGAAATAGAAACCCCCTCAAGAGTTCAATAAGTTTGATAAATCCAAAAAACTTGCCAGGCAAAACACTATGTGGAAGGCTCCATGCCCACCATGGCATAAATTAATTTTTTATGGGTTACCAAACATGGTATGGAGGCTGGAAGAGCGGTCAATAGGGACCATAAAGGTCATTTAATTTCTTCTTATTATGGTAGATTGATATATCATACTATTAATCAAGCTGAGGGGATGACACTTTTATGGGGTCTTAAAATTGCCCTCTCAATTGGCATTAGAAACTTGGATATTGAGGGTGACTCTAGACTAATCATTGAAGCAAATAGCGGTACAATCTCTACTGGATGGAAGGTGGAGAATATTCTTAAGGATATTATAATGCTTTTGGCTACCTTGGATGGTTTTACCTTGAAACATATCTTCAGGGAGGGGAATGCGGTTTCTGACTCAATGGCTATGGTCGACTTGCTGCAAGATGACTTACGATGCTGGAGAAATGAAGACCCATTGCCTGAGCCTACAAAGGCCCTCCTACAATAGGAAAGGTTTACTGATCCTATTAACAATGGATTTTAAGCTTCTTTTATTATTTTGGTTGGAGGGTTGAAGGCTATAATGGGCCTTTCAAGAGATGATTTGAATTTGAATTTGAAAATGGAGCCATTGCTTCATAGACATGTGACTAGGGGTTGTTCACATCACCCCCTTCATTCCCAAGACTCTATAATGTGGTCTATCTATGATTTAGCTATGTGGCAAAGTACAATAGTTGGGACTTGCGGTGATAATTATTTAATTAATCTGCTAGATTTTCTTGGTTTTGATAACTGGTTCGAAGGCATTCCCAACCACCTCGCTATACAGATGGCTGACCATTCACATGAGTGGGATGCCTTTTTGAATGAGCAAGTGAATGGTGGCATTGCTTGTAATAAAAACACCGATTATTGGCTTCTTTTATTACGAGTTATAGTACTAGTTTATATAGACTATTCCATTATGGGGTTTTCTTTGTGCTACATTCTCATTGCTCAAACTTATCAAACTATTCCCACTATCACTGTAATTCTTGCTTCGGACACCATGGGTAGTGATCAGGTTTGTGTTGAACCCGACAAGTATGGTGACTATAGAAATGATGTTGCTGTTTGGTTTGTGTGCAAGGAGGGGGAATTGACTAGTTCACCAAAAATATGATTGGGTTCGATGAGAGCTTGTCTCGACAATTTGTGTCCTCCTGGTTTGAAAGAAGGGTCACCATTGGGAATTTCATTTAAGGTAAACAAAGATGTAATTGTGCAAGCAACCATGCTTTCAACTGAAGGAAGGAAGTGGGAAAAGACGAGTAGGACCCTAGATGTTGTAAGCCTAAACCATTTTTTCTGTGGGAAGGAGCAACCTATCAAGTGCAAAGGAGGATTTGAATGTGAAAAATTCATGCCATCATGAGATTAGGTGTGTGTTATTGTTATGAAATATTTGTTATAATTCATAGAATTCAACCACCAAGATCCATTGCATACAAAATAACCTGTTATAAAAGAAAAGCTTGGAGACAAAACTCAGAATGATATGAAAGACAAAATATTTATTCAGAGAGGGAATGATAAAATACAAAGAGATCAATCCTTATAAAGGAGATTGAACACGAAGAAGGTGGAGAAACCTAGGTTGCATGAATAGTGAATAAACAATTAATTATTAAATGCCTAAATTTTAGCTTAAGTGAACAAGAGATAAAAATGTGACTTAAACAATTAAATCAATAATGATTTAATTAATAAGTGAACATAGAAATACATTTTTACTCGAACACCCCCCCTTTAGATAAAATTAAGGAGAAGCTAAAAACCTATAAACAACTACTAAAAGCAGTAAATTTGGGTCCTGACAACAAGGCCTAATCAGGTACCCAATCAAACCCAAATATCTATAAAGTGGAGAAATAGAGAAAACCACATGGGAAAAACTCTACTCCAAAAAAAGATGGAAAAAGCATGCTGAAAAACAATGGCCCAAGAGACTCTCTAAAAACCATAAGTACAACCAATCCCCCATGAGAGAGGATAGAGGCTCCAAATCCCCCTAGAATGATATAACCCTTGTGTTGATGACAAGTGTACATGTATATACATATACTATACCGACATATACATAGGGAGAGTCATAAATGACAAGGTAAACATATGGTGTACATACTACACAGTTTAGTATTTTGCACATATAAGTTTTTGATACTAATGTCAAAGGGGGAGATTGAAGACATTATTTTTCCATTAGTATATGCAAAGGGAAAACAATTTTTGAACCATCACCAAAAGACATACTTTCAGTTCAAACCGAAAGTACAGATAACAAATGTCACCGAAAGTGTTAAGAGCAAAGAAACTCGACAAGACAGATCACAAGAGTAACCCGATACAGTTTGCATAGTTAAACCCAAAAATGTTGAAGTGCAAACTGACAAGACAGTTCAACAAAGGAACACCGACAGACTGACAACAAAGCAACCCAAGCATTAGACACTGAAAGTAAGTTAAATCTCGAGAAATGTGGATCTGACTTCCACATCAGATAAAATAGTTATGTTTTATATTTAGCATTTTGATTTGATTTAAAACCATTTCTTGAGGGACAAACATTTTAATTATAATTGTTTTAATCAGTCTAACTGATTGAAAACATGCAAACTAGGAGATCAAGGTCAAGTTGTAAACCTTCGATCATAGAGTTATCTTTGTAATACATGAAACTTAAATAGGTCAATCTATTGTATAAATAGATGTATAATCATTCATTTCATACATGATGTGAGGATGATAGTAGCCAAGGAGCACATCTATGGATCAGACTAAGGTTTTTAAGCAAGAACAACAAAAGATGAATTAGGTTATCAAGAACCAGATTCAAGGCTACCGAGCAATAGAGGTATTGATCAATCACATTAGGTGATACATTATACTTTTAATCTTTAATGGATCTGTAATTAGAAATGGTAGATTGCATACACTCAGGTCATTGACTATTTTTGTCTACATTTTAAAAAGTGTAGCAAATAGAAGAAATCCATTCAAGAAAGGTGGATTTAACAATCCTTATGTAAATCTCTTAACCGAGTGCATACTAAATAGTGTTGCTAAAGCTCTTAACAGAGTAGACCTTAACCAGTCTCCACATAATACTTCTAACAGGGTAGATCATCAGAAGTGATCAAATTGTAAGCCTTAACCGGCCCCTTCCATTCTACAGATAGTGAAGCTTTGTGGGTTTCATCCCCACCACATTTTTTACCTTCTAACAGGGGTTTTATGCCTTACCAAATCTTGTGTCATGTGTCTATACATTTCATGAATGCTTCTATGAATGTTTTACATGCTTATTGATTTATGAATTGATGTTACATACAAAAAGATAGAATAGCATATATGAATGGTAATACAATGTATTGATCATAAAAGGATAAAGGTTAATTGATAAATTTTTGAGCGTACTGATTCACCCCTCCCCTCTCAGGACACCATTCCATTATTTCCAACATAAGAGACTCTCTCAAAACCATAAGTACAACCAACCCCCCATGAGAGAGGATTGAGGCTCCAAAGCCCCCCAGAATGATAGAACACTTGTGTTGATGATCAGACCAATGTTGCTCCATTGTGGAAGAAACAAAGGCGCTAAATGAAAAAGAGGGAATCCCTAAATATGAGGAGAAACTGGAAAGCCTAGCCGATGCTCAAAACATAATGCATGAGACTCTTGTAATGGAATCTCCAATGAAGGTGGGCCAATAGATGTGTTGAATATATCATTTGAGAGGAGATAAATATCCTTGAATATGTCCTAGCAACAAATGCAGTAGGTGGCTCGATGCATGGAGTGATAATGTATGGCAAAGCTGAAGAGGAATCATGATGAGCATATGTAAACTCAACATGAGGTGGAGATGTAGAAGTTAGAACACTGATCTCAAGAATTACACATAAGTTCAAGTGACCTGACTTCACCTCAATAGGGTCTCATGAAAAGGATAGCTATTCTCTAACAGTGGAGATGGTGGACCAAAATGAGAGGAGTACAAGCAGGAAGAATGATCAACTATCCTTGTAGCAATAATATTGCATGTCTCACAGTCTCTGATGTGTACTGAATCTAGAGTAAACTGAACTGTCTTCTTTGTCCCACTGTGAGTAATATGATAGATAGAGAGAAGGTTAGAGGACAAAGAAGGAACACATAGTGTATGCACCCTAAAATGGTCGCCTAGACTATGGGCCCCCATTCTTCAATTTATCAAATGACCTGAATCAATTTATCAAATTCCTGAATCAATGCTTTGCAACATTTTCAATTCAAATCAATTTCCTTTATCAAATTGTAATTAATTTAATTATTTCAATATTTCCTAAGGTTTGATCATTTTTTTCAATAATATTATTTAATTAAAAGAAAGCATCTTTTTTTATTAAATGAAATAATCTTATTTAAATAAAAGAAAATATCTCTTAAATGAAATAATCTTATTTTATGAAATAATTACCTTCATCATCAAGAGCATTTGGAAAGCTTGGGAAGCTATTAAGCCCTGGCTTCGATGGGATGGTGATGCTTTCCGCAATGGGCTTTCTTTCAATCAGCAGAGCCTCTGGTGGTCTCCTCTGTTT
>MU227679.1:161746-172510 GCA_018584345.1 Thuja plicata
CATTGGTCCTCCATTTACTTCCTGCAAGGAAATGGTCAAGCAGAGGCATCAAACAAAACCATTCTTAAAATCTTGCATAGAACAGTTTGTAAGAATGGTAGAGATTGGCACTTACAGATAAATCTGGGTTTGTGGGCCTATAGAACGAGTATTCATACTCCTACTGGGGCTACTCTTTTTGCCCTTGCATATGGAGCTGAAGTAGTGTTACCTTTGGAGGTTGAGATTTCTTCACTTAAGAGTTTCCCTCAAAGGTCTAGTTACAGATGAAGACTACCGCGCCATGAGACTTCAAGAGTTAGAACTTCTAGATGAGAAATGTCAAGCATCATTTGACCATATGAGGGTTTATCAAAAGCGCATGTCCAAAGCCTTCAACAAAAAGGTTCTCCCTAGATAATTCCAAGTAGGAGTTCTTGTCCTATGTGAAATCCCAAGAATCAACAACATAGAGATCAAAAGGGAAAATTTGAACCTAATTGGCTTGGACCTTACATCATTACAACAACTTTTGGGACAGGTGCTTATTTACTGTCTATAGTAGAGGGAGAGTAGCTCTTTGATCCTATCAATATCTTTTACTTGAAGAAGTTCTATCCATGATGCCCATTCTGTCTGGGGGCATCCTTTGTACATAATTATTGATCCTAAAAAAATCCAAAAAAATTGATATATTGTCAAAAATTCTAAAAATCAGAAAATGTCATGAAAAAATGATCATTTTAGTGAAAACCTAGCAATAGGTGCTTTGATGTATCTCCAAAAAAATTATACATTCCAAAAATACAAAAAAATCAAAAATTCAAAAAATTCAAAAAAATAGAAAAAGTGCCTTGGTGAAAACTTGGAAACAGGTGCCTTAGTAGCAAAAATTCAAAAAAATTATAAAAAATCCTTAAAAAAAAGATGAAAAAATAAAAAAATGAAAAATGGAAAAAACTGAAAGAGAAAAAATTGTAATAAAATCCAAGTGGTGAAAACCTGGAAACAGGCACTACTTGAGGCCTTTGCACCCCTGTTTCTTAGTGCGTGTCCTCGACACTTAGCCTTTCTCCATCATGCCTTGTCCTTGTTGCCTTGGTTTGGAATTGGTCTTTGTCTTTTTCTAGGGAGCATAACTATGTTAGCTTCGATCTCTTATATGTGTTAGTCTTTATGACACCTCTCAAATGGTGTTTTTCAACACCACTCCAACTGTATTTTTCAACACAACCCCTGACATCGAGTGCTTTTCAACACTCATCGGTTTGGTCTTACCTAGTTTTGTCATGTGGTCTTGCCTACTTGTAAGCATTTGATCCTTATCCTCGGAACTCAGTATCAGTTAACACACTTAAATTTTTAAATATAACACTTAATGCTTGAGCTATGTCATGATCTTTTCTTTGTGTGCTGACTGTTATTAATTTTTGTTGAGTGTCCTTGTCTCATAAGTCTCTCCGTGATGCATAGCTAGAGGACTTGGGGCATGGGGCATGTTTTTATTTTCTTCATGCTTTATGCTTCACTATTTTTGCACAACCGTTCTTCTGGTCATCCTGGCCTCTATGCCTTGATGTGAGCGTGGTTTTGCTACATTAAATTGGGTAAGCTAACAACAAAGTCATCTTGACCTTTATGTCTTTGATGCTTATGTTAGAATCTTTCCACATTCCAATCTGATATAAATCGTATTCATATCTTCATAGTTGCACTTGTGACTAGTGATGATTGTGTGATTTTTTGATGTCCGTTAATAATGGCCTGATGATGAAAATAAGCTCCTTAACATTATCTTATGAATGATGAACACAAAGTCCTATGTTACAGTTGCTCTATTGCAAGTACACCTTTGTATTTTTATGTAGCTTGCATTGTTAGACCTCATGTTAGTTCGCATTTTAGGCTGCATTATGAGTTTGAGAGGGTTTCCTTCATATTTCTTGTGGACTTTTAATCAACTGTGGTCATGTTTGATCTTTATTTTCTTATCTTCTTTCGTGATCTCAATCAAAATTTTCTATCTTAAATAGTTGATTGATTTTGGGGCATTCTCTTTTTTAAGGCAAATTCTCTTTCTTCTCTCCATTTCTTTCCACCTCTTCCAAACTTCTATCTTCCATTCACTTTCACCCCACTTCTTTTCTTCTAATTCAACCTTGGGGCATAATATTTCAGGCTTGATGATCTACCTTAGTTCTCTAATCCTTATATCTGTCATCTTACATCAAGAACCTTATCTTTAGTTTGATTTGATCAAATTTATCAATTTGTTGGTTTTCCTCTATCTCATTTTGATTTTGATCATGAGGGGGCAGTACCTATCAAACTTCAATCCTTGATTCATCTTTATCAATCCTATAATTCGCTCCACTTGGGGCAACCTTGCTTGAGATTCTTATCTCGGACATGTTAATTACTTATTTACAACGGTGTTGACCTTGTCTTTTTCAATCAGCTTATTTTTTGTCCTGTTGTCAATTACTTATTTACAATGGTGTTGGTGTATGTGTTGTTTTGGGATCCCAAATCGATCTCACACTTCAAATGCATTCTTTGACTACATGTGTTCCCATAAAGATCACACATTAGTCAAAGAGGGGCAAATGTATGCACCCTAAAATGGTCGCCTAGACTATTGGCCCCCATTCTTCAATTTATCAAATGACCAGAATCAATTTATCAAATTTTTGAATCAATGCTTTGCAACATTTTCAATTCAAATCAATTTCTTTGATCAAATTGTAATTAATTTAATTATTTCAACATTTCCTAAGGTTTGATCATTTTTTTCAATAATATTATTTAATTAAAAGAAAATATCTTTTTTTTTTTTATAAAAATGGACGGAGCCATTATATTTTAATCAATAACTATTTCAAAGAGGCTCCAGGAGGAAAGAAGTAGTAAGAAACTCCCTTTGCAGAAATTAAATACAAGATTATTACAATTAACAAAAAATGGATATCACCCTGATGTTCGAAATTTACATCCAAATTTGGAAGAAACCATAACCCATAGATGCCAGAGGGCTTACAATTCGAAGGGCTTGAACAAAAAAAAGGATCTCTACCCTAGAGGCAATTATGCCACTATATATTATACCATCCGAACCAACTAAAATAGAAAATGAATACTAAACACCCCAATCATGACATGGGCATCTGCAAGTTGAGGAGGAAAAGGTCGAAGATGTGCCAACAGACAAAGCCAAAGGAAACCCATGAGCTGCATGGCCATGCAAAGAGGAACCAACCAAACCATCATTATGAGCGAAGTCCAGGAACACCAGGCAAGAGTCAAACACAATTAGAGTGTGAGCCCAAACTAAGACCAAAATAAAATCCACCAAAGAGGCCATAGAAGAGGAAAAACCCTGCCTGTCTCTGTTAGAAATGCCAATTTTAAAAGCATCAAACATCTTGATAATCCTAACATCATTATCAAGACTAGATGGAGAGAAACATCCCCCCCACCCACGCCATTGAGGCCCTGAGATTGTACCGCACTACCGCATTATGAATGTCTTCCGAGGATGCAAAATCCTCCCGGACTAACTTCAAAATCACGTGCATGAAGAGAACATAATCTTGACAAACATCGTAAAAATTTCACAGAAAAATTGATAAAATATGAGAATGGGAGATGCACCGAGGCCAAGAGGGAACCAAGACATTCTCACCAATAATCTGCCAAACCGCCGAAATGACCTCTGCAGGAAGTGGCTTGAAGACTACCCTAAAGTGGCGCTGGAGATAATCCCCTGTTGTGGGACACTCCCAATGTTGAATAGGCATGTTAATACAAGACCCCTTAGCCGTCAGACGAGAATAAAACCTCTAACCGAGAAAACCACATAGTACACCACTTATTAATTAGGGATTACTGCTTGGGGCTTGGTTGTTTTGAATCTGGACTTCCTTAAGAACCCAGGGTTCCCCTTTTGAGTTTAGCAATGATGGGATAAGGTAGTCTTCCTTCCACCGAATGTCACATGATGGGAGATCTTCCCCCTTATTTTCCAATCAATCCGCCAAACCGTTTGCTTCCTTGAAGCAATGTGATACCAAAAAATCTTCAAAGGATGAGAGGAGGACCCAGACTTCCTCGATGATGTATTGCATTTGCCAGCTAGAAACTGAGAATTTGTTGAGAGCCGCGGTGATAATTTGAGAATCCCCTTTTATGTGAATCTTCTTGATCCCAAGGGATATAGCCATATGAATTCCCATTAGCAAAGCCCGGGCCTCAACAATATTATTTGACCCACAAGGGATTCTCGAGCTTTTGGCTCCAATGAGAATCATATTTGAGTCCCTAAGCACACATCCCGCTCCTGAAATGCCTGGGTTACCTTTGGAGGCACCGTCAAAGTTTAACTTTATAAAGGAGTCCTCTGGGGGAAACCACTTTACCTCTTTTCTTTTCTCCTTATTTGACACTTTTCCTACCAAAGCCCCATTAAACAGGATAACGATGAAGGGCCAAGAGTTTAAAATTTTTGAATCCTGGGGAAAAAAGAGGGAGGATATTGACTTTGATCTCAAAGTGTAAGCATTAACCATTTCTGAGACTAATTTATCCACCACCCCACACACCTGTTCAACTGTACTCTTATCTTTTCTAAAGATTCTTTTATTTCTTTCCCACCACACAGACCATGAAACGGCTGCAGGGATCACTCTCTAGATTTGTGCAAAAAAGGAGTCCGAAGTAGGAAGGGGCCATTGATTAAGGAGGTCCGTCATAACAAATGGTAAAGGACCTTGCCAACCCAATTTGTTTAGAGCTCAATACCAAATTTGTTGGGTAAAGGGACAAGACAGCAGGAGGTGATCCGGGTCTTCCAATTGGGATTCACACAACACACAGTTGAAATTTGCTGCAATCCCCAGTCTTTGAAGACGTTCCCTTGTTAAAATACACTTCTGAATTGCCAACCATAGAAAAGATCATGTCTTAGGAAGGATATCAGTATGCCAACAAAAACCAAAACAATGCTTGTTAGCAGATTGTGGTTTATTTGATAATTGAGAATATCCAAGCTTAACAGAATATCTCCCATCCGAAGCAGGGGACCAAATGAGCCTATCATGCTTGAGATTAAGGCACAAGAGTCTCTGAAGATATAATCTTATTTTAGTAAATAAAATAATCTTATTTAAATAAAAGAAAATATGTCTTAAATGAAATAATCTTATTTAATTAAAATATCCCTTTTTAATTAAATGATTTTATCTTATTTAATTAATATCCCTCTTTTAATTAAATAATCTTATCTTATTTAATTAAAAAAAATTCCTCTTTTAAATAAATAAAATCCCCACTTAAAGCTCTCTTTTTGATTAAAAAAAGGAAATAAATCAAATAAAAAAAAAAATCTCTTTTTTCTCCACACATATTCCTAAGTGGTGGGCTTTTCCCTCTTACTTGCCTTTTTAGGGATTTATCCCACATTGCTCTTGAGGATGCATTTTCTCTCCACACTTTCCTTTATAAGGAGCCCTCTCCTTCTCATTTTAAAAATCATAAGGGAAAAAAATTAGAGATATAGAATTTTTATGTTATTGTTATGTTGTAGGTTAGGAGAGCAATTTTGGAGAAGGATTTGAGCACTTGAGCTTGGATATTGCAGCTTCTCTCTTCTCGTCTTTTTCTCTCATGCATTCATGACAATTCATTTACATTAATTTTGCATTTGCATTTTAGATTAAACTCATATTTTCTTTCATAGATTGATTTTGCATTCGTATTTCCTTTCATAGAATAATCATGCATTGTTATCATATAGATTGATTTTCTTTCTTGCATTGTTATCATATAGAATAGCTTTTATTTGCATGCATACTTGATGATCATGGAGACTAGCATTCTTGCTTTTCCTCTTTGAATCTCTCATTTTATGGTGTACTTGCAGGGGCACAAACTAGGTCAATCTGAGGGCCTCCATTACAAACCCTTGCACTCCATGAATAGAGAGCTATGCATCGCCATTCGAGACCTCATTCTTGAGCAATCTTTAATATAATGACTCATAGAAGTGTGACACATTTTTAACACACATAGTACATCATGGAATGCACCATCATCAATGTCAATATAACCTTTCCCGCATATAGTCATAACAAAGTTATTCCCTATCAAAATGTGTGGGGTAGAAAAAGCCTCAAAAGAAGAGAATAACCCCTTAGAAGATGCCATATGGTGTGAAGCACCTAAATCTGGTAGTCATCTAGAAGAGGGAGGTATAGCGGTTGCACGTAATGCATGACCCTTTCCTATGTCTTTTCTATCTTTCTGAAGTGATGACGAGGAAGAAGACTCATGAGAAGTAGAAGAAGACGAAATATCAATGCTGCGCTTTTGAAGTTGCATATCCATCTATCTTCTTCTCATAACAATGAGACTCATAATGAGTGCCCTTTTTACAATAAGCACACTTAGGTCTTTCTGTCTTTGATTTTTCCCCCTTATGAGAAGGTGAGACAAAGGAGTGCTAAGAACTAGAATCCTTCTTAGACTCTGTGGTTGATGACTTTTGTTTCTGCTCCTACTTCCATGAAGATGGGTGAGCTACCAATGCATGGTTATGTGATCCTGTGAGAGAATCAAGTTGAAATAGCTTTGCGTGCTCACGAGTCAAACGACCACAAAATGTATCAAATGTAGGCATGTTAAATCACGGACCCAAAGCATGCATGGTGGAATGGAAGGTAGAAGAAAAAATCTGAAAGGGACCATGAAGCTTATAAAGAATCAGGTATATGCACTTTATATCTGTCTTATTCTTGCCACAACCCTGTAAGATAGATTTGATAGATTTGAATTTCATTAATAAATCCTGAATAAAAGGAAATGAGTCAGGACCCAAAGAATTCAATTTTTCCTCAATCTGTAGTTCCCTAAACTCATTTACTGTGCCAAAGAGAGTCTAAAACTTCTCCCACATAACAAGAGGAGTATCACAATCATCAAGATGAAAGAGCAAACTGTCTGAAACATGCAACAAAATTTCACCTATAGCCTCATCCATCTTGTTCCTGTGTTGCATGACTTCGTAAGGATGAGTCAAAACTGGTTGAATGGAATTCAAACAGGACCACAACGTGCATGACTAGAGAAGCCTATTCATACGAGATTTCTATAAATGGAAATTATGAGGAGTGAGAAGCTCAACTCTTGTTGAATCTGCCATTGGATTAGAAGGAGAGACTGTAATAAAAAATTCAAAAAGAATGGGTAAAATACCTGATCAATTTCTCCAAAAATAAGTCTCAGATCTTAAGAGATCTTGTCAAGAGCTTTTCGACACCTGTTCGTGAGTAAAAAATGGAGTTCGTATGCTCATTCTAAAAGCCTAAAAATGCTAAAAAGAAGGGCTCTCTTTGACTCACAAAAAGTCAGTAAAACTAAAAAATATCAAAATGAAACCACTGCCAAAATCTTCATCTCAGAAATAGCTTTCCGATGCTATCTCGTTTGAAACAAACGACCTCCGTTTTCTCAAGTTATGAGCAAAACACCGAAGACTGCTCCAAAAAAAGAAACCCAAATTGCCATGAAAAATTATTTATTTATTTTTTCCAAAAAAAATGGTGGCATGAATTTCGAGGCAACATGGAAACTGAGGCCATGTGAAAACTGAGACATTTTTTGCCTTGAAAAATGTGCTAAGGTCGTGCATACAAAAAGGGGGCCCAGATTTCAACTGTGTCCAAATTGGACATGTCTTATATGAAAATAGGGGTTTTGGGGCCTTTTGAGCTCAATCGTGAGGTCGGTTTGTGCTCAAAGTTCTCTGAAAAAATTCATTTTAAAACCACACAAAAATTGTTGAAAAAACTTGAAACCCTCGGAGCTCCAAAAACTTAAAAAACTCAAGAACATGCTGCAATAATAAGGCTCTAATACCATGTTAGAATTCATAGAATTCAACCACCAAGATCCACTGCATACAAAATAACCTATTACAAAAGCAAAGCTTGGAGATAAAACTTAGAATGTTCTGAAAGACAAAATATTCATTCAGAGAGGGAATGATAAAATACAAAGGGATCAATCCTTAAAAAGGAGATCGAATACCAAGAAGGCGGAGAAACCTAGGTTGCATGAATAATTAATAAAGAATTAATTATTAAATGCCTAAAGTTTAGCTTAAGTGAACAAGAGATAAAAATGTGACTTAAACAATTAAATCAATAATGATTTAATTAATAAATGAACATAGAAATATCTTTTTACTCTAACAATATTTATGCTTGAAGGTCATTTTAGGGTATATTATTACTACCATTTTCCCTTCCTAAACCACCTTAGGATTCATGACCTCATTTCAATCCCTTTCTTTCTCCTACACTCGATGGATAGTAATGTGAAAGAGATTGTGTAATACCTACCCCTTAGTCTGCCTTTTTGTTTCAGTTTCTGATCTCTTTTAGACCATAGCATGTGTGTGCTAGCAATTTCAGGTGATTTTAAGGATACTTGTGTATTGCTTTTCATTATGTTATTGATCCATTTGTTAGTTGTATTATATCATCTATTTGCATATGATTTATGATTATTTCATGTTGGTTATGTTTATGTTATGAAATCATTTTGATTAAGGTTTTTTGACAATACTGACCCTATATTTATATGCACATGGATCATTATGATGTTTTGCATTACTGTTTGTTGTGTTTGGTATGGTATGGGATAGAGTCGTAGTTACTTGCTTCGGCGAGATCCACACGATAAACTAGTCTCAACCATTGTTTGTTATATTACATGGATATATGCTCGTCTTTGTGATGACAGATTTGTAGGTACCGGGCTACGTCTTCCCTGAATTGGCAGGAGTGAGCGTGCCCTATCGCAGTATCTCAATGGTAAGAGAGGGGAGATAATATTCAGGTCCAAATCCATACCCTAAACCTTTATTTTATCTTAGAATTGCGCAAAAATCTGATTGACTACCCTAGTGTTTGAATCCATCAAGCGACCTGGATTCATGAGCCTGTTTGTGTGTGTTGGGTTTCTGTTTTAGTTATTTGTCTTTTTTAGTGGTTTATTTGTTTAGATGGGTTTCAGGTGATTTAATGATGCTTTTGGCTTGATTTATTTAATGAATATCTATGGAAAATATTAATGCTAATTATTGCACCTTTAATAAGGTAAAAATATTGATATATGAAATATATGGCTATTTAATAATTAAATATTAATTAAATACCTATATTTAATTAATTGATTAAATTATTAAGTCTTGATTTGAATAATTGAGATTTAATAAATATTAAATTTAATTAATTGTAATTAGTTGTGCAAAATTGATTTATTGAGTATTGCTTTAGTTGCATGATTAATTGAAATTATCTCTCATGCATTTTCAATTAAACACTTTGCTTTGATATTATAAAGTTGAGTTATGCATGTGTTTTAAGTGAAAATTGAAAATAAAGAAATTATTTTAATTAATAATTAGATAATTTATATTCCCTTTAAGTTTTTCACTTTTTGAAAACTTAATTGCTTGGTTTTTTATATCTTTGGATTGAAAGTCATTTTGGGAGATTATTGAATCAGGGGAGAAAGGAAAATCAGGTGATGAAGGATTTGTGAAAGCTTGAGAGCAATTTGGAGCACATTTAGAATTTTTCTTTGCTTCTAGATTTGTGGATTGTGTTCCTCTTATCAATTATTGAGGTAGGATCTTGTTCATGTCAATTCTAGCTTTTGGATCCCCATCTTCCATGCATCTGAAAAGCTAGGATCCTTTGTGTGATCTTCCTTGTTTGATTATTGTGTGGTTTATTGATTTAAAATTTAAGAAATATATTTTTGTTTCAATTTTGTGTTTTTCTTCAAGTTTGCATGTCAGATCTGTGCTTGTGGGCATAAAGATTTCATTTTTGAGTGTTAGTTGCAAAATGGGCATTAGAGTTTTCATGTGAAAATGAATTTGTTTAAAATTGCCTTTAGGGTTTCAATTTAGAAAAAATATCATTTTTTAAGAAAATTGATGATTATTGCCAAGAAAGGGTTTAACCCTAAGATCTATGAATATTTTACATTGAAAGTAGAAAATTCACCTTTGTGATGTTCTTGCCAAAATCAGGTCCAGATTTGCATGAAAACAAAACAATTGAGTTAAAATTGCATGCTTGAGAAATAAATTCTTCTTAAAAATAAATTAAAATATCAGAGTTAGAATGTCTCTTGTTATTATCAATTTGCATGCTTAAAAGAAAAAAAAACTCTTCTTGAAAAAAAATAAACAAATTAATATTAAATTAGACATCTTTCTTGTTTTTATCAATTTGCATGTTTAGAAAATCCTTTTAAGGAAATAAAGAGTTATTATTAAATTTAGAATATTTCTCTTGTTTGCATGAGATTGCATGTTTTATTATTTAAGTAATTTAATATTATTGCATGTAAATATAAAATGAGGATAAATGCATGTTCTCTTTTATTATGAAAATTAATTAAATAAGATTTTTTAAAGAATAAGTATTTATAAGATATATTTATTTGCATGTTATTTAAGAAAGATTTATTTATTTGTATTAAAATAATTCTTGTTGGAATTTGCATGTAATAGTATTCTATTTTTAGAAATTATATTTTTTCAAAAAAAAAAAAGAATTTTTTTTAGAATTCGCATGAAGTGGTATTCTATTTTTAGAAATTATATTTTTTCAAAAAAAAAAAAGATTTTTTTTAGAATTCGCATGGAGTGGTATTCTATTTTTTTTTTTTGATGAATAGTCCTTTTCTATTAATAAAATATTAAAGATACAT
>MU227679.1:178392-205926 GCA_018584345.1 Thuja plicata
AGGCTTGATGTGCATTTTCTTTGGAAAATTGAATTATATTGTTGATAGTAATTTTATCAGATAAACTAATTTGCATAGTGTTACTATAAATGAGTTTATCACTGAATGTTATTGCCTTTCTGGAATCATACTTATTATGTGATGATGTGTCTTCTGAGTGACTGATTAAAATATTGTGTGTTTCTTTCCCTTTTACGATACTGCAATGTGTCAGTTGTTTGTTGGGATTAGTTAGCTATCAGGAGGTAAAACCAGAGGTTTTGGGTTTTTTTTAGCTTTGATGTTTTGTATGCTTCAGTGCATGTTCATGTTGTTATCGATTTTGGGTCTCGATTGTTTTTACCCGACCTGGTTGTTGATCTTGTCTATGTGATCATGTGATAGTACTTTATGTGGTGTTGGTTAATAGAGAACCAATAGTTCTTGTATAGGCAAGAACTAGATTTGAGAGTTTTGATCTTGTTTTTGATATTCTTTATGATTCTCTAAGGGTGTATCCCTATACGAGCAGGAATCAGTGATGAGGTTTGTGATATACCTTTGTGATGTTCTTGTGTAAACCTAGGGTAGGTTACCTAGTTGTATAGTAGGAGGTGGCTTGCAATAAGTACCAGAGCCCACAAGTGGCTGCTAGGATTTGCTTATTGTAAGTAGTGGTAACAAGTGATAACATAATTAATCTAATTAGGATGCCCTAGTATTAAAATAATAAGATTAATGCTCATCCATGCTTGAGTTCTAGTATAGGCTAAGATGGAGGATGAGATGATGCTTGCCCCCTTTCAAGGTGCGGGTTCAGGCATCATTAGTGATCTTGTCTGTTTGAAAGGTCATTAATGCCGTGTATGGTCACTTGGGTGCCGGAATCCAATAAGGGATTGTCAGGACTTAATTCAAGGGTAGACATACATGATGACACCTTCCTATATACAACTTAGGTTATCCTACGTGTGTCAGTACCTCTGGTGTTGTTTAGTGTTCCTTGTTATAGTTTAGAATGCTTCTAGGATCTTCCTATGCTTTTCTTTATGATGGTTGTATACCTTTGATGTTTACATTCTTGTTGTATACCTGTGTGTGTGGGCCTATTATTATCTCCTCAGCACGGTGGGAGTGGACCTTTGGTTCCACGTGGTCGGGTGGTAGTGATTCCTAATATCATTGAGATCCGACGTTCATCTTCATGCTTGGATGATCCTTGTTGCAGTTCTTCTATCTTCTTATTCTTTTGGAGACTTGTTCAGTTTCATGAGTTGTATACTTGTACCATATATGTATATTGGTTACCATCCTTTCAGAGGATGTACTGTATTGTATGGTTATGTATTATTGCATATTCTGTGACATGTGCAGTGGATGTTGATTCAGTTCTATATGTGGTCTTATTATATGAGATGTATATTATTGGATTCAGTTGATGTATCCTTTATGTTAGTTTTTAATAGTTGTTCTCGTAAATTATTTTTCTTAAGTAATTCTACGTCAAGGAACCCTCGAGAGTTGTAATCCTTGTTGAGTTGTATTCATGTATATGTTATGTTATCTCATGTGTTGCTTCCGCGTTGTTAACATTACTGTTTATAAACATTTTAAAAACAAAAATTATTCCATGAACTTAGTGTCATGTTTAGGTTAAGTTCTCTTGGGTTCCCTAGTGGGGCATTACAGATTGCTGAAGCTAAAAGTCAAGGGAATAAATTTACCATTCTGCACAAGGGTTTGATATATAGGCTGTATAAGTTTCACTTATCCTTATGCCCTTCGCGTGCTATCTCTATCCAAAAATCCCCGACCTCGCCTTATGCTCCCTCTGCTAGTGTTTTAGCCACCTTATGACCTAGCAAAAAACTACGCCTCAAAAACCCTGGCCTTAAAGCTCCCCCAGGAACCCTAGATACCTCCCCCACTACTGAGTCGGCTGAAATACCCAAGGAAAAAAAGTGAAGTAACTGGGCACTGTGGATGTTAAAGCCAAAAATCCTAAAAAATCCAAGTTTAACATTCAACAAATTGATTTTGATATTGAAATCACTGAAGAAACAAGCACGCCACACCATTTTGTTAGACTGGCAACTAAGCCTGCTGGGAAGGGTAAAAAGTTTAAAGGAAGAATCAATATTGATGCAGGAACATCTAGGGTCCTTGGTAATCTTGCATCATCCAAATATATTTGTTTAACTAGTGGATATTTGTTACCAATTTTGTGTTTGTTTTATGTTCTTGGTCACCGGTTGGGTGATTGTTGTCTCGGTGGAGTTCTGCTAATTTTCTATGGGTGCGGTTGTGATATGGTGTTCATGGGTTCATTAGGAAGCTAGTCCTATGATCGCAACTCATTTGGAGTTATTGCGCTTGAGTTATGGTGGATTCTGTGACTGGGTTTGAGAAGAAGTTTCTGGTTCCAGTCAATTTTATAAGATTCTATGATCGGTCAAGCCATGGAGATGTTTGATAGGAGCGATGAAAAGATTTGTTCATTGCAGTTCCTGGAGTCGAATTCTATGATCACGCTTCTTGAGGTGACATGGTTTGAGAGATCTCATTGATTCTCTTTTGGTTTTCTTATGTTCTTCATGACATTGGTTCAGTGATTTTACCATTAATTGTTGGAGGTTGCAATCGTTGTTTTCGACCATTGGAGCTGAATGGCGTGATTTCCTAGAAGGATCTATGTGTGGCCGACTTGGGTGTTTGATGGATCCTTGTGAAATAATTAAATGTGTTATTTAATTAGGGATTAGGCAAACCTAGTCTAAAACATTTGTCTTGGGTTATGTAACATCTTGAATGCTGACCTGTTGGTGGCTGTGTATAAATTTAGGGCTTGTGATTGTAAGAGGGGGATCAGAGGAGAGGATAACATTTAGAGGGATGATAGTTCTGATATGTAGCAAATTGGTATGCAATTCTGAGTTGAGTTTCTTTGTATTTGGCCATAATCAGGAATGCCTTACAACCTGACATGTATGACAAAATTCTAATGAATAAAGCTTTTGTTTTGGTTCAAAGCTTGTTGTTCTTTGTTATTTTCGCTGTGTTGACTCTTGCTGCAAGGTTGGACATCTCCATTAGGGATTTCTCCTTCCTTGACTACATCAAATATTTAATGATTAAGAGGAAATTGAATGCAAGGGATTGGAGGATAAAACCTTATATAAGGTGTCCCTTTCTGCCAATGCCAATAGCTCATCGCATGTGTCTGAAAGCCTCAAAAATGATTTCGTTGAACCTGATACTAAGGTGAATTTTCCCTCCCCTATTAAAGACAAGGAAAATACTAAATTGAAGGAGGATTATAGTGTAAAAGGGGATGTCGGGGGACTGATTGGAAAAAGTATAAAAGACATTGCAGGTATTGATGAAAAGTTGCAAGAGGTTGTCTGTGACATTGCAGGTATTAATAAAAGGATGTAGGTGGTTGCCCACTTTTCTCTCAAAGTGATGCACATTTCGAAAACTACTTTGTGCTTGCTGTTGGAGAAGGTGCATGAAGGGAAGGTTAGTGAGGAGGAAGATTTCAAGGAACTATTCAAGTTCTTGATTGAAGATTGGGCTCAGATGTTGTTGTCCAAGCTTGGAACTCGAAAGAAGACATAAGATGATGATCTATGCCTTTTTGTGTTTTTTTTTGGCTTTTTGGGACCTATATGGCCCGTGTTTAAAGAAGTCTACTAGTAGTCTTAGGTTTTTTATTAAAGAATCTATTTGGGATAGCCGTGCGTGGCTTAGTTTTAAAAGTTTTAATACTCTTTATGCTTATGGTGGTATAGTTAGTATATCTTTTTGGACTGTTGCTTATTTTGTTACAGTTAGACTCTGGTTAGTTTTTGATAGAGGGAAGTCATGGTGACTGTTTCCTTTTGGTTTGTCTGCTGATAATGGTTATCTGTTGACAGTGCCCTTGGGGCTTTGTATAATGTGACAACACCTTTGTTTATGCTGCTTCTAATATCAAAAACAAAAATATAGCATGCATATCATTTTTTGAAATGACTTTCCTCTTTCTCGCTAGTGACAACGAGGTTATCATATTGCAACTAATTTGCTACCTTTATGGTCTTCACTGCTTGTGGATGCTCTTGCTTATTTCAAGCATCTCTTTCCTATAAGGTAGCTAGTTTTTTGTTGGAAAAAACCCTTATTGTGCTCCCTTTCATAGGGGTAAATCCTTACATTGTTGAAGGATACTACTCCCGTGTTGCTCTTATGGTTGATGCTTCTTCTCTTATGACCATCCTACTTTTTCTTGCATTATTCTGGATATTGATATCTCAAAAAATTTGTCTATGGGAGTTGTTTTGATGGTTGGAGATAGACCACAGTTTCATATTCTTGATTATGAGGGTCTTCCTTTTCGCTATCAATGTTTCATAATTGTGATATTGCTTTCTATCAGGATTCAACTATGTAGTTTTCAAGTCAAACTCATTGACCCATGTTTCATGAGTAGTGGTTCACAAGAATCCATATCTCATGAGAATGAATGGAACACTTAACACTCATTGGATCTCAGTGATGCTCACAGGTGCATGCCTTCTAGGAGGTCACCCATCCTATTATTGCTCCAACTCAAGCACCCTTGGTCATGAATTTTTCTCCAAGGTTAAGCCGACTTAGCTTGCTACCCTATTTGTAAAACCTTTAGCAAGTGTTGTGTCTTATGAACCATTCATTATAGCTCCCCTTTAGCTCATCAATTGACAATTGAATCCTATTAGAAATATCACAATTTGACTTTCTATAGAATATATCTCCTACTTATCGATGTTTCATAAATTTGAGGATGATTCTGGGGATGAGGAATTGGTTTCTAGTGTTGCTGCTATTTCTGTGAGTCGTAATGGCCCCATTGACAAGTAGGATTTTGCCTGCATAGCCTATTGTATCTAGGAAACATGAAGATTTGGCTATGGTTGTTGCACTAGTCTCTCTACCTTCTGAGCCTTAAGCCATTTGTCCTACTACCTCCCCTTTCTCTATACCTTTAGAGGATGATCTTTCTTGGATAGTTGTGCAAAGACTAAGGAAGAGATGTTTTACTAAACATAACCATGCCTCTCACTCTTTGGTTAAGGGTGTTGGTGGTGGTTGGAAGGCTACAAGGATGGTTTAATTTTCATCTCTTTGGTTTGTCCTTCAATTGTTTGTATAGGATTTCAGGTGCCCTTCAAAATTTGTTTGTTTCTTTTGTCTTGATATTGATCAGCTATTGTTTGTCTATGTTCTATGTTTTAGAACATTCTGTAAGCAGGTTTTGGATCCCGAAAAAAACCCATTTGTACATGGTTTCGGGTCCCTTTTAAACTTAGTTTTCCTTGAATACATTTACAGTCAAAAAGTGAAAAAAAAGCCATATAGACAATCAAATTGCAAGCCTGAGATGGCTCGATCAATTCCATAAGAAAGTTTTTAAAACAAAGACAAGTCATCTAAGACCCCTAGAGGAAAGAATTTGAAAACTCAGAGAAGGCAAGGAGCCTCCCACCTATTCATCATATGTGCCCTATAAAAATTAGACAATTGAAGTGGCAGGGGAAACCACCAATTATGCTGACCTTGTTGCCAGTGAGAAAAATTGTATAGTGTTTCAAAGTCTGATCTCTCCTCCAATTTGTTGCGCCTCTTCGGATTTCCATTAGCATTCCAATGTAGGAATCGTATACTAGCTCCAAGATGATTGGTGCTGAATTTTACTGACAATTCGTAGGATGTCAACTTGATTTGTTGGTGTAGTTGTTTGACAGAGTGACCTCCAAATTCACCAGTGGACTTGGTGGAGGAAATGACTGACGTTTCCTCCAATATTACACTCTCATCATCCAACATTTTTTCATGCTAGTTCTGATTAGTCATTAGAATTGTCTAGAACACTTGTCCATGCCTGCTAATACATTCAAAAGAATCTGTGAGGTTGTGTGCTTGATCCTTGGGGTGCCTCGCAGCTGACCAGTGCAGAGTCCTTGTCTAAAGTTTAAAAACACAAATCTTCCACCATAAGGTTGAAATCCTCTCAAGTCTCTATCTCTCATGGTTGCCCGAAATATGGGGAATACTTTATAGGACAGAACACAAGATTTGTACACTAGTTGGATGCTACCATTCCCACAAGATGAAAATTTTGTGCACAAAGAGATATTATGTATTCATAAAACTCGTTGAAATAGATAATTTTTCATTGTAATACCTCTTTGAAGAGAGAAGACCATTTTAGTTTATGGACAGAAATGAGTCTCATCCTCCAAGAAATCTAACATAAATATCTATAGAACCATATTATGTTGTTTCTCTTTCAACTTCTCCTCTTCTATCAATACTATACTTGATTGTTAGAAAGTCCTTCAAGATGATGATCTTGATTTATGCTCCCAAATGTTATATATTCAAAGAATTTTTACATGAACATCTTTTGTTGATCTCTTTATAGTTCTCACACCCAATTCTATCAGCAACTCTGATCACCCATCAGTCAATAGCCTTCTCCATTCCAACCATCTATTCCCCACATAGATATCCGCCTCATTGCTTTTGGTACCTCCAGTTGCTCCACCTATGGCTTCAAAATTCCTCCAAACAAGTGTTTTGGGATCCAAAATTATTGTTGTTTCAGCAACAGTCTCTTCTGTTCATTCAAACAATTCAATTTCTAGTTCAAAGCATTCCTCAAAATTCCATCTCGTTCCTGCCTTTTCAATTAGCACATGAACCAAGTCTTGCGAAAAATTGCGACCCTACAAAACAAAACACAAATGATATTATCCTCAAACAATATAACCGTTCTCCTACATCTTAAATAGTACATTTCAACTTCAATTTGTCGATTGTCACACATGACACGATTTCCTCAATTACTTGCATGTGCTAATAGTCAAGACAAATATAATATATGATAAGATGGAGGTGACAGTCAATTTCCTCCACCAAGTCCACTAGTGAGCTAACAAATGCAATGAAGTAGAATATGTATCAAAGAGATCCCCAGGCAAAGGAAAAACTAGTTTGGTCTTGTTTGAGAATCAATTCTAAACTGAGTTTAATTTCTGATGCAATACCCATGACTATGATGCAAGTGGCATAGAATAGGTCCAAATCCTCCTGTTTATGAAGGAACCAACCAGATCATAAGTAGAAAGAAGGTGCATGCCAAAATCAATGGGCAGATGTTTCCATGCAATCTAACTCCATTGTATCCATGCCAAGTCCAGAAAGAGTTTATCATATAAATTGTTCTCCTACTCTATGACTTGCTTCTCTTGACCTTCCCTTCTACAAAGCAAATGAACTCCACCCTTTTTTCCCCATACTCATGGATGTAGATGTGATGGGTGTGCCCAAATACAAATCCTGTCCCCATCTTGCAAGCTTCTCACAAAATCATGCTTTTCACTGCAGATGAAAAGATGAAGCTCATCTCTACCATTTTCTCTACCATCTTCACCTCTGTTCTTCACAATTTGAATCCTTAAGACTTCGAATCCACCTCTGATAATAGTGGCATCAATACCACTATCCTTCTCATATGAAACAAAGCAGAAAATAACCCCTACGCATCTCATGTTCTGGTCCATTGATATATGAATATCCATCAAAGGTGAATTTGAAATAGTGTAGTTGTTCATGTTATTTTGCATTTGATGATCAAGCCACTTTGGAATTTCATTTCCATAGAAAAATAATTCCTTTCCCTGCCATACAAAAGCAGGTTCATCACAAGTATGAGACATGAATACTCTTTGATATGGATAATTTTTTCGCTAGAAGATGGTTTTCCTTCAATAAAAATGATTAACAAGAAATGCAATACAGATAATAACTATTGAATGGCTAAGGACAAAAGTGAGTTATTAGTTACAACACACGGTTACATATTCAATTGTAGTCCTTTAAACTAAGCAAAATATCTTTCTACATAAATTTGCCAATAATTTCTTCATGAAAAACAAAAATACAAATAAACGGTATTTTAATAGGAAATAGTTAGATGATACTTACTTTTTCAGCTGATTGAATTCCCTATTTTTCTCATTATAGGTTTCAATAATGACATTCATTAGATTTTTATTAGGGAAAAATCTAACCTAATAAAGCATCAATTCTTTTATGTATTATTCAACAATAAAATAATTACAGTATATTTTCAAAGTCTATATGAACACTTCTTAGTTACAAGCTCTCTACAATCTAAATCTATGTGAACAAGCATGTAAGCACACATCACATGTCATGCTTCAAACCCACACAAATGCTATAAGAGTTCTCTCAACCGCTTAGCCAAAATAGCCAACTAAACAAGCTAGACAACTATGTGCTTTATTTGTAGACAAGTACCCATGCGATTTATTTTAAGATATAACCTCACACAAAACCACCAAGTGTTATTACATAAAATCGTATGAGTAATACTATGAGATTGCAAAACCATTAACCTATTATTTAATATTGGTAGTGAGTTTTTGTGATATTAAATATGTTTCCTATATGAAATCCCACATTAAATATTCATCACAATATTCCATACATGTATCCACAGGCCCTTAAATGATATAATAATAATAATAAATTAAACATTGTGCAAGATGTACAACACCTATTTTCCTAACATTCTCTCACTTGTTTTATACATTTCATAAGGGATAACAAGTATTGGCATAAATGGTGTTATTTCATAACTAATTACCAGTTGACCACTTCCTAGGATGACCTATTCACATTAGCTTAAGTTTATTTAGTGGTTATTTAGAGACTTGTCTCACCACATGTGGTTGAGCCCTGTACTCACCTAATGAGACACCTCTTGCATACACTTATGCCACTTGACATACTTGTCAAGTGTGCTCATGAGTGTCACTTACATGTAAAGGTAGTTAGTCATTGTTTTCTATCTTCTCTTCACTTGCTTGCCTACATAAACACAAGCCTTCCATGTACCTACATTCAACTCCTAGATAATATCATTTGAATTGTTTGTTCATTATTTATAAAAAGCCATTTTCTAACTTTTAGTTAAAGATATTGAGAACATCAACATCATATCAAAACTTTATGCTCAACCCTTTAAGAACATCAACATGGTATCAAAAATTTAGACACAACCCTTCCCCTATTCTCAACAAACCCCCCTTCCCAAACAAGAGTTCAATATTTTTATTAGTTTAGGATGCTTGATTGTTGTGAGTTAGTCTTTTGATCCGTGGAGTAGGTCCTGGGCTTTATACACGCAGTTCCGAGTCGCAAGGGAACATTTCTAGCTAGTTGAATTGATTTTTGCAGCATCTGAATGGATTGAGGGCAAGTGTTGGGTCAGAACACTTCATAGAGGGGCGTTAGCCTCTATTTGCTGGTGTTGGGTGATTGTTGGGAGTCGGTTTAATGTTTTTGGATACGAACAAAATGTTTGTTGGGCGTGGGAAAGTGCTTCATACCTGGGCGCGGGAGTTTTTGCTGCTAACCTGTAACTTCACTGTGGCTGAGCAAAGTTTGTAGACTATTCAAACTGAAGTTTGAAGATACAAAATCTATTAAGGATAGGTCTACTATTACCGAGGTCAGAATTTAAATTCCTGTATTTATCTCTGTTTTCTGTTTACCAACAGCAGCCTTTTCTACCTTTTGTGCCATCACCATGCTCTCCATAGTGTTCAACATTGTTAACATTTAAGTTTTGACAATAGTATACACCCTCCTCATCCAACCCAAAGCTGGTTTGGCCATTGACCAAGCCTTACAAATCTGCTCCGCCTCTATATTTGGCATCTATACACATGCATGTGAAGAGGCATATCATCTTCCAATTCATGAAGATTATTTGCAGGTTATTGTGACAGATGGCATTTCACTCCAGTATCTCCTTTGTGGAAGCAAACTTTGCTTTTGCTTCTACAATTTGCAACAACAATCTTCTCAAACGTGGCCAACAATGTAGAGTTTTTGTTCACCTGCTCAGGCTTTGTTTACAAAATTAGCTAGCACATAACTCTTTTGGCACCTCATTTATAGCATTGTTTTAGCACTTGGTAAACCATTGCATCTTTGTAAAGGTGGAGTTCATGGCATAGCAGGTGTGGAGTCTTGATTACTTCAGTCAAGGTGTTGAATTGAATTGAAGAATTTTAATGACGTCTAGGAGACCATCAGTCTAAGGGACTACGAACCTTTTTCATATCCGATCTCCTGTTATGAATCTTGACAATCAAACTAGCCGTCTGCTTGATCTTATCCTCCTCAAATAAACTGTGCATGCTGCCAGCCATCAGGATGTCCCCATACTGAGCCCGAATGTCATCACATGTTGTGCACTCAAAGAGAAAGTGCCATTCAGTCTCAATCACACCTTTTTAGTAGAACCTAAATCCTCTCCTCCCACAAATCCCAAGTTGCCTAAACTTCAATTTACACAACCATCCCAAATAGACTCGGTCAAATTTGTGACCACATTTTCCAAAGCATTATATGACTACAATTATTGTAGTTGCACTACTTAAAGTAGTTTGTAAACGATTTAGATTTGCTATCAAATACCGTTTAAGCCATTTTTGTTACATCAAAGTGCTTATGGGGTGTGGGGTAGTTGTGGCAGTTTTTCTTTTTTAGTAACTTGTAAATGGAAGGGTTGTTTTTTCAAGTGTAGATGGTTATTGAATGAATGCATGATTTTAATGACGTCCATGAGACTGATTAGTCTAAGGGACCAAGGGCTCATAGCCTTAAACTATCTCCATATTCCTTTCAATGTCTGACCTCTTGCTATGGATCTTGACTAGAAAGCTAGTAGTCTAGGTGATCTTATCCTCGTAAAATAAACTGTGCACGTTGTCATCTTTAAAGATGATTTCGTACCGAGCACAAATATCTTCATATGCTACGCATTCTGTGAGAAAGTGCCAATTTGTCTCAACTGCACCATCTTGCAGAACATGCAAGTTCTCTCCTTCCATACCTCTTTAGGCCTTTTCTACCTACCAATCTCACACCTGAGATGATGCAATCCCGTCCTTAATTGAGCCACTAACAACCTTGCTTTCCCTTTAATACTCGTCCCTAAATATGCTTTCTTTCCATGTTCCCCGGTTGGGTTAAACTCTTTGATGTAGTAAGCCTTTTTTCGACCAATGTGATTAGTCCACATGACAGTCTGAAACTTTTTAATGACAAACTTTTTTTATTTCCTCATTGGTATTAGGAGACTCATGCAACTTGATGTTCCATTTATTCAATCACTTTTTGTTTAGTTTTATCCAAGTTTTCTTCCAATGGAAAAGTACCTGCCTCTGCTAAAATAATTTCATATGGTACTGAGATTTTAACTTTGAGACTGCTTGTGATTATGTGCTTTTGAATTCTTTCTAACTGTCTCCATCCACAGTTTGACATGTTGCCTTCCCAAACTTCACAACCATAAAAAAAAAACTAGAGTGACTAGCAAACAAAAAATAGTTTTCTTGGGTTTCCAGTCCCAAAGTTTAGCTTTTATGCACCTATTTTGGAGTAGATATGATGTTTTACATCCCCCTTGTATCCTTTTCACTCTAGAGGTCTCCCAACGGAGTTTATAGTGGAAGTCAATCCCAAGATATTTGTATTCTTTCATAATTTTCAACAGGTTGCTTTCAATTGGAAAGCTTATTCAAAGTTGATTCCAGCAACTAGCAAATATTGTTTAAAGGGGGTGTCTTGAGTTGTGCCATTGTGTACTTTCATGAGTTGTGTCATTAAATATTTTCACATTTCTCTTTCAACATTTATTTGAGCACATTGATTTTGCTAAAAAAGCTACTAAGCATGGAGTTCAAGAAAATCATTAAGCTTTTAACATCCTCCAACTATCATGAGTGGAATTGGTCATTTCCCTCACAATGAAGAATCAAAGGCCACACAAGTTAACTATTGCTACAAATAAAGAGCCCAATGCAACGAAGATAAAGAAAAATGGTTTAATAAATGTGATGAAGCCTTTGACTTACTATATCTAAATCTATCTCAAGAACTTCTATTCGATGTAGAAGCCTTGAAAACACCAATGAAGTTTGGGGAGCCTTTGAACAACTGTTTGAGAAGGTTGAGGAACTAAGAAATCATGAGTTAGAAAATGCACTCTTAAGTCCAATAAACTTTGACACTTTGGAAGATTATTCAAATTATTAAAATTGCAACTTAAAGAATGTGGCATAAAAAAGAATGAGGGTCAACTCATCCTTTACAATGTCTCTATCTTGATAGATAAAAAATAAATTATATTTAATTTAGATAAGTTCAATTATTTAATATTATAAAAATCAAAAGTAATATTAAATAATTGTTAAGATTAATTTTAATTAAGTTACTTTTCATTGTGAGAATAAACAAATAAAAAATAATATTATTTATTTGTTTTTAGGAGTGGAAAAGATAAGACTTATAATTATTTTATTTAATTTGAAAGTTTTTTCAAATTTATTATTCTATAGAAATGTGAAAAGATCATATTTCTTAGCAAATATTTTCCAACAAGTCAAATTATGTGATATTGCTATGGGATTAACTGTATAGTTTTTAAATCAAACTCATTTGCTAAAATTTATTATTCCACAGAAATTTTAAAAGGCGGCCATTTTTGTCAGTGGAAGATTTCATCTAGTTAGGAAGATTCAGTCAGGTTCTTCAGCAAAAACATCAGTAGTGTTTCACAATAACTATAAACCAGAGAATAACAGAGGCGATCAATGTTGAGAAGGCATTAATTCTGAAATCAAGAATGTATTATTTTCTTCTTTGTTTAAATATCATTAATGGAGGGCATCGGCTGTCACATATTTTGGAGCATTTTAATTTTTCCGGTGTGAAAAACATGGAGTTGTACAAGGTTCGCATCTTCGTTCAGAGTGGCCGTTTTATTGAAGCGATAAATAAATGTTCGATTTATATTTGTCTTATAATATATGTTCTCGGGAGATATAGAATAATAAAGAAATTGCAGACATCTTCTGCCGTGGAAGTTTAACTGAATATCACTGCCAGTGCTGAAATATGAATCGATGCTTTATGATCGCTCCCTAATTCTATTTTCAGCGGGTGAGTCGGGAAAGAGTTCTCAGGCCGATTCATTCGGGTAATGGGTGTTTGAATGTAAAGGGCCCGAGCCATTTCGGGATGCTCTGTTCTTTTGAAGGCACGAGAAAGGCATCGCTAAAGGCAAAATGCCGGCTTGAATATTATTGCAGTAAAGTATATTGCGGAATACTAGCGGGCTGAATATTTCTGTGCCGGTACTCTCATTTTCTCATTATTGAGGCGACTATGTTCTTTGGAATGGGCGTCTGGAAAAAATATGTCGGGCTCAATCATTGCCGTTGTGGGAGGTACTGCGTGATATCTATATTTGCCAAGGATAGGTAATACGGGAGTGTTTTCACCTATATATCGACCGGGATCCTTTCCGCATCTTAGAGCTTAAATATGTGTGAGTAAACGGGTGCGGCTATGAGAGCTATTCTGGATAGCGGGTCAATCACAGAAGATAGTTAACGGAAAACAATTCATCATTGCTTCAACAGTTACCGTGTATATCAATCTCGAACAAGAAGCCTGCTGCGAAAGTTGTTAAGGGTGCATTTTATATTATTTCAGATTCTAATACATTCAGTCTCAGAAATACAACAGCAAAGGTGCGATAGTAATTTCTATGATGATTGGCGGCCAATCTCTTGGAAGAATGCACCAACAGCCAATGCAAAAGGTTCCAGTTCAGTACATGTGTATTTGACTATTTCATACCTGCAATATTTGAGGTCAGAGAATTCTATGCTATTAAAGTTTATTTCTATTGAATGATAAATCTGTTCAAGGAATTCTCAGTAACAAATTCAAAAGGAATCGTTATTTCAATTATTTACTTAACTTTGTTCAATCTATGCAAGCTTCTGCAATAGTAATCTCTACATTCAGTTTGAAAATATACAAAAACAAGCAAAACAATATGGAGTTTAGTTTTGAATTGATAAAACTACAATGAGATGTATGACAACTGTTTGATTAAATGTGCCGAGTGAAATTACAATTTGGGTGAGATTTCATTGGGGTTATTACATCCTTTCCATTCTTTCAAGAATAAGTTCGAATATTTTCTCTTTGTATCCACCTTTTATTCCACTAAAAGGAACTCTTGGAGCCACATTGAAAATGCCAACTTTGGATAATTTCATTGCAGACTTAACAAGGAAGCAAGATAAGTTAATCCAAACGGGCACCTTGAAGACCACTAAACCTCAAGCACTCATTGTAGGAAAAGAGAAACAGAAGGCTTCAAACAAAGGGAAAGAGAAACAGAAGGCTTAAAACAAAGGGAGAAACATAAATATCAATAGGATAAGGAAAGTAAGGAAGACAAAAAATTCTCCAATCAAATCGACACTTCTTCGAATCAAGGTAAAACCAAGAAAGAAAAAGTAAAATGTGGCTTTTTCACGAAACCAAGACATAATGAGAACATATGTATGCACAAAAGGATTCATCACCTAACACATCTTCTTGAGCAACAAGGGATTTTAGAACCAGTATAGAGTCTCCTTCAATTTCATAATCTTCTAAGGGAATGGATAAAGATAAGGGTCATGCGCTCTTAACTTTCAGTATGTATTGTTCATCTCCACCATCAACTGTTGCATTTGAATTCAAAGACGCTTCACTTAGAACATCCAGAGGTTCTTTCAAATAGGGTAACACATAAAGCATTTGAGCATCATCTTATGGTAGGCTACATAGTCTCTTTTCTCTCCCCTATGGGGATTCGTTTCATACTATTTCGTATCATGTCTCTTTTGGAGGGTAGTTTCTTCTCACAGGCTTTTCTACCTTTCTCTAATTTAAGGGAGATTTGCATTGTACATGGGTACCTAACAGGGCTGGTATCTAGGACACATCATTATCATCTTTGTATACTTTACTCCCTAAGCTGCACTTAGGGGGGTTGTTGGTGCAAACAGTCTCATTTCATAACTAGTTAGTAGTTGATCATTTCCTAGGATGACCCATTCACATTAGCTTAAGTTTACTTAGCGGTTATTAGCCGATAGGCTTTATGTGCGAGGTTGCTCACTTACGGACGGCCTCAATACCCGTCTCACGCTTAATACCACTGTTTTGTTCTCAAAGCTGTATATTGTTTCACATTTAAATATCTTGTATTTTATTTCTCCGCAGAGGTTTTTTATATGGGATAACACTAGCCAGTTGTTCGGAGATGTTTTGTTTTCATTCCTGATAAAATCTTCTTCCTCCCTTCCTTCTCTTTTCAGCGTCCTCAGAAATCCAAGGTTGCGGGTTTGAACCAAGTCTGCACTAGGTTTTGGACAAATATCCTTGCGCTGCAATGAATCAAAAGTTTGACGACATCCAGTGCTGCTAAGGATTCGTATGCGAAAATAAGTTGTAGCACCAATCGAGGAGGAGGTAGGCCGGAAGCGGAAGGAGGGATTGCGATAGGGATTTTGGAGCAATATTTTGAAGATTTTTCTTTCAGGCCTATACTTTACAGGTATGAAGAATCTGTTGTCGAACGAGTTGAATATTGTTTGATTTGGTCTTGTGTACCACGTTATTTTAAAGCTCATTGTTTTTCTTTTCAAAAGTTGGAAATTTTAGACGAAAAACTGGTGGAGATTAGAAGCTAGAGGAAAATATTATGCAGAAAGAGTTTAGTATTGTCTGATTTGTTCTTGTACTACGTGTTATTTTATAGTTTTGAGTTTTGGCTCAGGAGCTTTGCAATTTTAGATGAAAATGGCTTAAAAAATCGTGTGTACGGTTAAAATTATTCAGAATGGGCTAAAAGAGTGCCTGATTTGGTTTCCTTCAGCGTGTTTTTTCAAGCCAAGGACTTGCTTTACGAGTTATGTAGTTTTAGACAAAAAAATATTGAAAGCTCGGAGGCGCAGTTAATATTGCGAAAAAAAGTTAAATAGCATATGATTTGGCTCCTCAAAATGTTTTATTCATAGTCTCAAAGTTCTTTTAATATTTTTTTTGAAACTTGATTTTTTGTGCATCTTTGTCGTGTTTTGAGGTTTGAATGCGTGAATAACTGAAATTTTTGGATTTGGAAAGTTTAAACCCTAGAGGATGAGTTTTTGACATGTTGTCTTAGCGTTGAGGCTTTGTATTGTTTTCTTTTTGGTGTGTTTTTGTTAGGGTAAAATTATGTCAAGTCATGATCATTTGTGCGAGTGAGCAATTTGGGTGTTATTAGATGTAAATCACGCAGTCGCGATGTTTTTGTTAAGTCGGGTTATGAGTTCATGACTGAGCGGGTTAGGAATGGTTCTATTTATCGCTCACTCATGAGGAATTAAATCTTTTAAAAGCAGGTCTAGCGAGTCCGCGATGACTAAAAATCTTGTGTGTCGCATAGTCGCTTTAATGTTATGTTGTTCACTTTATGCTTTGCGACCAAAAAGGAACATAAATGTTATTTATAGAAAATAGGATTGAAATACAACTCATTTCCACATGATATATAAATAATTTTACTATCAATGAGCCGCCTAATCTTATAATGTAAAGCTTGACATTCATTAGTAGAGTGATCATGAAATCTATGATAGAAACAAAAAGGAAGAATCTTCAAGTGTAGACTACGTTTCTTTTTGCGTTTAGGTCTAGTAATCATCTTAGCACGAAGGAGTTTAGACAGAACAACCTCTTAGTCAAATTCCTTCATAGGGTCATCATGTTTTGAAGTGTTATTTGAGATGTTGGTAACATTGATGTGTTGTTGAGGATTAAGTCCCAATCCATAAGAATGCTCATGCCCCCTATTTTGTAAGGGCATTTGAATTCCCTGTTTATGCTTACTACATCCTTGACCATGGAATCCTTGTTTAACTAGTAAATGTTAGCCATGACCATAACAAGAAGCCATATCAAAAGGAGTCAATGGAACTTCAGTAGTCACTATGTCATCATTAGTATGTTCGATAGATGGACAAGAAGGAAAAATGGAATACATCCTAGGAGAAGATGAGGTAGGCACTTGATTCGCCATAGGATCATCACTTAGAGGGAGAGCATTAAGGGATTTCATATCATTTTCCGCTAATGCCTCATCACTAGAAGGAATCCCAATTAGAGTTAATGTATTAATAATGTTATCTTCTTTCTCTAAAATGTCTACATAAGGGGAGTGTGTTTTAGAAAAAGAGTCACCATCATGTATGAATATGTCATCCATTAAAAAATCACTCTCTTGTATCAAAGGATCTTCACAAGGAGGGGATAAATCGATGTCTTTATCCAAAGGTTCATCCCAAATAGGAGGATCATCCACAATGGCTTCACGAGGAAGAGAGTAATCAACATCCAAATCCAAAGGTTCATCCCAAATAGGAGGATTATCATCCCTATCAATAAACCACATTGTAGGAGCGCCATAAATCACTAAATCTTGATCCCTAAAGGGGAAAGAAGGTAAATTATATTCTAAAGTAGGCTCATAGAAAAGACATATATTAGGAGAAGAATTAACATCAATCCTTAACTCATCTCTATGGTAAAGGTCAATTGATGAGGTTGTAGAGGACGATAAAATAGGAATAGGATCAATGGAGATCTTATTCAAACAATTTTCATCCTCACTTCCATGTACCTCATTAGGGGATCTATCCTCTTTCGCAACAAAAGACTCATCAAAGTATTCAAAACAAAAATCATACATGTTGAACACACAATAAAATTACAAGCATGTAAATGTTTTTGTGTTTTTAGAGAAAATTTATATTTTTTTTTAATGTATTTTTGGAATATAAATGCAAGAGTATAAAAGAAAACTTACTTCTATATGCATGCAAGATTTAATATGAAATGTAAATCTAACACCAAAGAGAAAGAGTTGTCTATCACGGGTTCACCAAAATGTAAGATCTAAAATGAAGGGTTTGTTAGCACTATACCAAGAAAATTTTCAAATTTCTAGCATTGACTATTGTCCCGCGCTCTCTGGTTTAAACCCATGTCTTACTGTGCTTAAAGGGTTGAAATTCATTAATTGTGTTTTGTTTTAAGTATTTGTCGCTCAGTCACGTTGGTCTTTTATCATGTTTTCAAGTTGTGCGAGCGGGCGACGAGTCATCAGATTGTAAAATCGTGCAGTTGCAGTAAAATTATGTCAAGTCATGATCATTTGTGCGAGTGAGCGGTTTGGGTGTTATCAGATGTAAATCGCGCAGTCGTGATGTTTTTGTGAAGTCGGGTTATGAGTTTGCGAATGAGCGGGTTAGGAATGGTTCTGTTTATTGCTCACTCACAAGGAATTAACTCTTTTAAAAGCAGGTCTAGCGAGTCCGTGATGACTAAAAATCTTGTGTGTCACATAGTCGCTTTAACGTTATGTTGTTCACTTTATGCTCTATGACCGAGCAAGCCTTGTTAAAAATGAAGTAGTCGCATACCCGCGTTAGGTTTCCATGTTTGTCTTTTAAGTCAACGACTATGCGAGGAAGTCAGGTTGTAGAGGTCGCTCACTCGCTCAAGTTTTAACTTATCTGTGTTTTGGAGTGCGAGGAAGCGATAAGTGCATGAAGAAGTTACTAGTTGAAAGCTCGCCGCTCAGTCGCAGAGGTATCTTTCAAAGTTTTAAAAGGTGTGCGAGCAGGCGATTATGAGATCATTTATCACCTCGCTCACTCGCTGATGCTTTGAAGTTTGAAAAAATGAGCTCGCGAGTGTGCGATAAGGAAAAGAAGAGGGATATCGCTCACTCGCCCATGAATAAAGGCAAAAGGAAAGTTGTTAGCGAGTATGCGATTGAAGAAGGAAGGTTGGCAACTGCACACTCGCAGTCAATGATATGGTTAAGTTTTCAAGTTTGCGAGTGCGCGATGGGAAAAAATGCAACTGTCGCTCATCCACTCACAGATTTGAGAAAAGCAAAAGGGGTCAGTGAGTGTGCGATAAGGAAATTTTAATACAGAAGCTCGCTCAGCCACGAAGGATTAGGCCATAGAGATTTTTCAATAGCGAGTTTGCGACCGAATGAAGAACAAGGGTCATCGCTCACCCACTAGTGTTATAAGTTGAAGTGTTTTGCAGTGCGAGTAAGCGACCAGATAAAGTGCATGATAAAAATGAAAGTCGCTCACTCGCTCAGATCCAAAAAAAATGATTTGAAAGCCAACGGGTATGCGATTGTGGAATGATTAAGAGATGGATATGTATTCGCTCACTCACAAAGATTCAGATGAAGCTAAATGTTGAGCAGCGAATGTGCGATTGGTTGAAGAAAAGGTAATATCGCTCACTCTCATGGACATAAAAGAAAAGGGTAGAAAGATAGCGCGTATGCGACTGCATACTGATGGAATGTAAATTAGGTCATCGCTCACCCGCAGAAGATGAAAACCAAGGTAGAAATAGACGGCGAGTGTGCGATAAGGAAAAGTAAAAGGTCACGTCACTCACTCGCAAAGACTATTCTGAGTATGAGTAAAGTTGAGTGGGTTGGCGCCAGATTGACAAGTGGATAGTTTCAGGCTTACGAGTGCAAAAAGCGAGAAAAATGTACACTTTGTTCCAGCTAGGATCAAATAGTGTGAATTAATGGCAGCATTAGTGACAAAGTGATGACTTCATGACACTGCAACTACAAAGAATTTAGCATTCAAGTGGACAAGACATAGGATTTGATGGTTATAAGTTTGAATGATTGAGTTTTATTCTGTACAACTCTCATTTCTACATCTTGAGATTTTCTGCGAAGAGCAAAAAGGCTTGTTGCTCTGGAATATTTTATCTGAGATAGTAAAATTCAATAAAGAAGGATGAGTCAAGCTATTGTTCCCGCTACCTCGCAAGGGTCTGAGAAGAAGAAAGAGGTCACATTGAAGAAGTATATGAAAGAATTTTCCGAGTTGCTGCCTGGAACTCTAAATACAAACATCGCAAACTGGGATGAATGGAACGACAAATGGTGTCAATGCAGAAATCCGGTAACCCCAAATTATTTTGGTAGTACTTTGTTTCATTATTTCTGGAATAATAGGATCAAACCAGTCCCAATTTGTAATCCGTGGGATTTGAATATGGCAAAATTGATCGTGCCTGATGTTTATGTTGACATAGGTCTTATTAAGGAATTAGCCAAAAGCTACTACCCAGTAGCTAGGGTAATCAGTAAAAGGAATAAAGAAACCCTAGTTTCCATAGATAGGAGGTTAGTGGCAGCAGTATTTGGAATCACTGGCGCATTGTGCAAAGACATTGATTTGAAGAAGATTAAGGCAGACTATGTCAAAAGAGAACATTTAATTAAGCAATATGAAATGCCTAAATTCATGCCCAGAGTAGATAGGCACCTGGTAAAAATTCCAGACAATTTCAAACCACCTTTTGACTTATCTCTGTTTCATCATTATGTAAAATGCATAGTCTATGGTTTGAGCAGAGTTATAGGTTTTGATGGAGAATCCACAGTGTCTCAAGATTTACTTATGATGGCCATGAACATCCAACACCTAGAGGTCAACACTGATTATGACTATGTTGGATATATAGTCAATGCTATCCATGCGACACTATTAGAGATACAGTCAGATGTGCTAACACCTAATTTTAAGCATTATTCTCATCTAATGTATATGATTTTGTATTATAACAGAGCATCGATGGATAAAGAGCTTGAGTTATTTGTCTTAGAGTATGGTGTGGATGCACCAATCCAAAGATGGACTCAGGTATGGGATAGTTCATCCAACAACTCATCATTTGTATGCTTATGCAACTGGATTGTGGATCCAATTTTTAATTTATTAGGAACAGATAGGCACAAGCTTCCTTTTGAGGTTAGAAAGATTCTGAGACCTTGGGAGTATGTCCCAAACTGACCTATCTCTCACAATTGGGGTGATTTATTCTTTTTTGATTACATTACTATCATCAGAGTATATGGTTGTACTCAGCCTCCTCACATTCTTCCCAAGTTTCTTCCTCCTAGGATTGCATTCTTAGAATTTGTATGGCAAATTACTTGGGTAGATAAGGAATTTCTAGAGGGGCACAAGAAGGGAACTTTTATCCCCGGGTTGTGGGTGGGTTTTTATTTCTCCATTGGAAAAAAGGTTTTTGAAATGATAAATGATTTCTTGAAGTAATACAGAATGTCTGCAGCAATTGCCAGATTTTGTGATCCAGAGAAGTTTGTGCAAACTACCCTAAAAAGAATGACTCCTTGGCAAAAAATTAGAGACCATGAGCCACTAGATGACGAGGATGTTGTAAGGAACAAACTAAATAAACAGGAAGTCCAGGACAAGATGAGGAAGTGGAATGACCTCCTGAGAGAAGAATCTGAGTGAAAAGAATAAGATAATTCATTCTCTGGTTTCTTCCCTGATCTCCCATATTTCCAAAGGATAGAGGAAATGCTCAAGTCCTATGAAACTCTAATGGCACAAGTGACACAGTTTAGTGTTGAAGATGCACAATCTAAAGGGTCCCCAATTCCAGTTGCACTACATGACCGAGAACACCAGGAACAACAAGAGGAGGAACAAAAAAAAGAAGAACAACATGAAGAAGAAGAGGCAGGTGAAGAGGCAGGTGAAGAGGCCGGTGAAGAGGCTACTTCGGCCAGAGAGCCACCAAGGAAGAAACAAAAGAAATATCACAAGATGGTGTAAGGTAGGAAAAGCATGGCCAAGGCCATGATCTCAGAGCATGGTAAATATTTTGGAAAATTGAAAAGACAATTACTGAAGGAGCCTGAGGCTGAGGGCCGAGGAGACAATCAAATGGTATTATTTGAAAAGGATGATGAGAGGGTCATGATGGACAATGAGTTCATGAAAGATGACAAGTTCATAAAGTCTGAAGAATTCAAGACTTTCTTGGTTAAATTGAAACAAAAGAATTTGAGACAAGAGCTGACTGCAAAAGAAGAGAATGCAGATAAGAATGAGGAAATTGTACAAACACTCCAGGATTATGATCCTGAGAGTGAAAAGATCACTGTGGAACAAGTTAGGCTGCTGGTACAGAATAGTGGTGTAATGCTAATGCCTGGTTGGGACTTACAATCCACTTTCATTATTGATCAAATCAGGAGGCAAGAAGATCCTCTGTTGAAAACAGAGTTTGAAATGGATGAAGTTTTGAAAGGATCAGGATTTGATCCTAAATCCAAAACCATGGCAATATGGTCACTAGCTCCTTCCACACAGAAACCCTTAGTCATGACCATCAGAGAAGAGAAAAGGGAAGATAGGATGATATGGAATTTGTAAAATACTTCAGATACTGAGATAGCTCTTTTAATGACATAGGTTTCATTCATGAACTTGGTGAAAGTTGATGACCTATCTAAGAGGTATGAGACAACTTTTGGCCAAATGATGGCCCTGGCAAAGAAACATGAAGAAGTAGTGGTCCAGAACCACACATTAGAAGAGGAAATTACCAAGTTGAAAGAGGAATTAATAGAAAGTAAAAGGGAAAAAACTCCAACCCTTGAAGAGGTGGCTAAAGTTGTGACAGATGTTGTCAAAGGAGTTAGGGAAGACTCTGCATTGGCAGAAACACAATCAAAGGATGTATCACAAGAATAGGGCACAAATGCTATGTCTGTCATGTTGCTCATATTGCAGCACAAAATTGATGTCTTAAAATAAAAAACTGACATAGTGTATACACTATATGGCTCGTTACAAGAAGCCTCAAAGACAGCTACAGAAGCTATGGTTTTCTTAGAGCCTGCTTTCAAATTATGGCCAGGGAAGGAAAGAATTTTGGATAAGTTAAAAACCACCATGCTGTATAGTGATGATTTCCTAGATAAAGTAATAGATACCATTGAGATGGTCAGTAAGCTGAATGATACCTTTGCCTTTTTTAATGACAAATCTGATTTAATAGACAACAAGTTGCAGCTATTTGGGGATCAATGTCCACCATTGATCCCAAAAATTTATGATGAAACAAGTGTTTTAAAAACACAATCAGATTGGGTAGCTGGTTTTGACGCTATACTAGGAGATCAGGATATAAAGCAATGCTTGGAAAAGGGTACAAATGCAGAATATTGCAATGAACTGATTGACAACCTTTTCAAAATCGAGAGAGTTATAGCCAAATTTGTTTCTGAGGCCAGAACTGCCATGGATGCCAGATGGGTAGAAGTTGTTGCAAAGCTAGAGGAAGAAAAGACCTTTGATTGGCCCACCACCAAAGAGGTAAACAGGTGGGAGGCAAAGCTGAAAGGATGAGGAGGACATTGTTAACAACAACAACAAACCTTTTTCAGACTTTGCCAATAGCTGCCACCCATGTTTTGTTGCAAGGTTGTTGCAAAAGATTTTTGTAAATCTTTCCTAGTAAGTCGGTAGCTTGTTGCATCCTTAATTATAAAAGGATTCCAAGACTACTGGGATAGAGGATAGCCATTTTATTTTTGAGAATGCAAAATATAATTGTAAACTCTGGTTTAAGACCAATATATTAGGTTTTTGGAGAAATATTTGTTCAATGTAGCAAGCAATTCCGATTTTGAATAAAATCCAGTTAACGGTTTCTGAAGCATATGATGAGTATTGTGTCTTTATTTTAGTGTTTTGAATTTTATTTAGATTGAATGTTTGAGGAATGTTCAATTTATATGTCTGTCAAGCAGATTATGAAATACTTCTAGGGTTCTTTCAAGGAAAGGCTAAAAATGCCTTAGGAATGTTTCAATAAGATTCAGGGTATAAAATGAATTTGATGAATTAACTTTTTAAGTGTGTTGGGATAGATATATAAGGTATATATGTGTTTATGTCAGATGCTGTAATTGTGTCAAGTTCATGTTCATTATCAAACTGGTTAAAATGGTCCATAAGTGACTCCATACCCTAGGATTAAGCACTGGTCTATTTCCATTAAATCAAGTGACTATCACTATTAAAATTGATCTTTAATTTTGGTCTGGTCTATTTTCAATAAAATTTACAGCAACCAAACCCTTTAATTTCATCCACAGTTAATTGGAATAATTCAGTGATTTCATTATTCTAAGTTAAAAGTGGAATCCCGCCCGAGTTAGTGTAGCTCAAAGTTTAGGAGGTTTTAAAACCTTGTTTCTGTCGTTCTACATCTTGCCTGGTCAATGTCTGGGATAGATAGAGCAAGCTCTCTGAGAGTATTTTTCATATCAGCAAGAAAAGGAACTAACAGATAATGGCGACTCTACTGGGGACTTTTATCAAGGAATGCGTGGAAGGTTAGTCTGACAACAATATTCCATAGTATAGATTCCTTGAAGTTCAGTTTTTGAAATCACATGTTGTGTATTGCATTTTATTGAGCTATATCTTCAATTATCATTGTCAAAGTGAATTTTCTTTATTTTATTCCCAAAGTTTTTGGGTGGCGACTCTGATTTATTGGTTATAGTGTTTCCAAGGGGAATACTAGCAGATTAAGTGTGTGAGATTTCATTTTGGACATAATGAGGAACACAAAAGCAAACACAAAGAATCACTCTCTGGCAACATCAGAGAGTGATATTTCTAAAATTTCTAGAAGAAATCACTTTAGAAAAGGGGAATCCTCTAATAATACTTCCTGGAAACCTAGGTCAGTAGGCCCCAGCCAGTCATTAAATACTATTCCTGAGAACGAAGTTAATAAACCTTTAAACCCTGAGTCTGACACAACTGGTTATTTTGAGGACATATTTAACCCTATACCAAAAAATGTATTTCAATAAAAGGGGGAAACATCCTCCTGCTTTGAGGGTATCCCCTATGAGAGGGTTGAAGAGCAAAAGGGAGAAAATTAGGTGAATGTGTATGACTCTTCTAGTTCTGATATTGAGGGAGTCCTCAAAGACAATGACTTTTTGAAGAGGGAATTAGATGAACTGTTACTCCTCAAGCAAAAGAATGATGAGGCTCAAGAAGAAAAAGTCATAAATGCTATTACTGAGAGGGAAAACTTAAATAAGTGAGTTGCTCAATTAAAACTGGCAGCTCAAGGTGCGAACGAAGGATTTCATGGTTTGAATAAAGAGATTTTTGGAGATGTGGATACCTTGGGAAAAGAATGCCATGAAAGAGAACATTTGCTTAAGAAGGGTGAAACCAAAGATGCAGGTCCTGTAGTGAGGCAAGTTATTAACTATGAAAGTCAAAAATCTCCCAAGCCTCAGATAGTTACACAGAATGTATCAACAACTAATGCTAGGCAAATAGAGGTTGCCAAAGGAAAACAAAAGATCACTGGCATTAACTTTTCTCAACCTAAAATTGAAGAGGGTATGTCTCAGAACATATTTTCACTTGATATGGAATTAGAAAGGGAAAGAAAGGCCAAAGATGATATTGAAAAACAATAGGAAAAGGCTGAATTAGAAGCTGCTGCTGCAAAGATGAAGAAAATGATTGCTTTCTTGAGTTCCATGACTAGTCCCAATATGATGTAAATAATACTACTAATCAGGCCATCCCTATATTTAATTCTAATGTTCAGACAAATAATGGCAATACAAATACCCAGACATATAGTGCAGCTCAAGGGGATGCATCACAATCAGGAGTAAGTGGATCTAATAGAAATATTGGCCTCCACAATGTGGGCATTGGACAGAACATCACTAGTATTACCCAGAATGTTGGTCAGAATATGGGCTCAAATTTTCAAAGAAGACCTATTCATCTAGAGAGATATAGACAACTGTTCTTTAATGGTATCCATGGCCAACCAAACCTTATTCCTAATGAGGCCAGAGATAAGATTCCTAAGTTTAGTGGGAATAATGCTATAACTGGTGAAGAACATCTAAAAGTATTCTCGGATATAATAAATGATTATGAGATTGCAGATGAGGATGCTGTAATGAAATTATTTGTACAATCCTTAACTGAGGATGCAAGAGATTGGTACCAGGGTTTGCCTTATCATAGTATCTATTCTTGGAATGAATTTGTTAGAAGTCTCAAAGAGCAATATGGTAACAAGATAAATTCTGGTTTTATGCTAAATGAATTCAACAGCTTGAAAAAATTCACTAATGAAGGCATTGCTGAATTTAATGTAAGATTTCAGAAGGCTATGTATAAGTTGTTTCAAGTATTGAGACTGGATGAAATTGTGTGTGTTACTACCGATTGTAATGCTTTGGATGGAAAAAAAACTTATCTACTTAGGGATAAAGACCCTCAAACCATGAGAGAAGCATACAAGTTGGCTATAAACATAGAGAGCAACAAAAGGGCTTCTGGCAAGCTTGGTAAATGGGATGACGATAGGATCTGGAAAGAATCAAAAGCACAGCCAAATAAAATCCCCAAGGAAGAAGATAAGATGGATGCATTGGTAACTGTGGTGAAAGATCTTGCTGCCAAGGTAGACAAGAATGAAAAAAGATTTCAAAATAATAGGCCACAATACCAAAGACAGGATAAACCTTATAGACTTCAAGATTTCCCTTATAAGACTCAGTGGAAGGATGGGAAACCTGTGTCAGAAGAGCATAATGATCCCAAGAACAAAGAAATTCCTGATCCATTAAAAAACAACAGTGCCCATAATGTGGAAAATACTCCTTGGTGCATAGCCTGCAATATGCCTCATTCCCCATATCAATGTGCAGTAGCTCAGGGCTTGGTGGAAACATTGGGACACAAGAAAGTAAAGGTGAGAAGAAGCCTGCTGTAAATATGTGTGCACTTACTATTGAAGATGACAATGGTAGTTCAGAGGGAGAATTAGAAGAAGAGATTCCAATCACAATAAACAATACAAGTACCAAGTTAGAACATTTTCAGCTTGGAATGCCTAATGAAGAAGAGATAAGATTTTTAACCATTGCTGCTGTTACACAAGCAAGAAGTTCATACCAACTCATGAATAGAAAAGTTGATCAAAGTGGGAAACAACCTGATTTACCTGTCATTACAGAAGTTATAAATGAGGAAATTGCATAAGATGAAGTGAAAGATACCGTGGTTAAAGAGAGCAAAGTCACTCCTACTCATGACCAAAAAATAAGGATGTTGAAAGAAAATAAAGATAAAGTGTCTTCTGATAGTAACATAAGTCTCCCAACTTTTAACATGAAGCAAGCTCTATCTCATATGAAGGTCTCTGTTCCTTTGCTTGAGATGTTTAAAATTAAGGAACATCGGGAGGCAGCCTTTTCATTACTTTCTGACTTACCTTGTGTGCATGATAATGCTATTTTGAATGCTAAACTGAAAGATGAGCATGGAGAAAAGGATAGGGTCCCAATTTGTTTTGGAAATATAGTTATTCAAGAACCAAATCAGATTGATCCTTTTTATGTCACATTTCTCACAAACAATATGTTGCTAAAGAATTGTATGATGGATTCAGGAGCTATTGCTAATGTAATGACTTACATTGTTATGAAGCAATTGGGTTTAGATGTGGATACTACTTGTGGTAAATGTTACGCCATGGACAACAGGGAAGTACCTGTAATAGGAACTTTGCAAGGGTTAGAGATAAAACTTGCTGCTTACCTTGAGGTCACTTTTAAGATAGATGTTGTGGTTGTAGATTCACCACCCCATTATGGTA
>MU227679.1:263684-281426 GCA_018584345.1 Thuja plicata
ACTTTTACAAACAAAGTGTTCCACAAAGGGATAGTCTGACTACCACACCATTTGGGACACCAAGGAGGACATAAAAACATACCAAATACAAAGCCTCATACCTAGATTCGACCGTTTGTTGAAGCTATGCTCACCGGTATACTTGACTGGACAATTACATGTCGATGCCTGACCCCATCTTTCATTTGCACTGCACACCAACAGTCATTTCCCACTCTAAGACCACAAAAACCTTAATGTACACTCTCATACCTTGCAAACACCTAAGTTTTAGATTTTCCCTATGGTGAAATTGCAAAATATGAGGGAATCTCTGCAAAACCCTAGGTATGATAGGGTTTCCCAACTGTAACTACAAAATGGAATGTAACTCTCGTTTCCCTTCACCAATTCATTCCAAACCAATTGCAAACGAGAGTTAAAACATGTCTTCAACTTCCCCAAAAGACCGTTCTTCAAAATGAATCCGTCTAGAATCGTACAAATGCAAAATACAGAGAAAATGCAGGAAAATCACTGTTATTCTTTATTGTACAAATGTCAAAAATTACAAATCTTCAACCCAACCCTGGAATTCGAGTTTGGTTGTCTTAAAAACATCTTTCCCAACGGTTCATAACTGGAATCGAAAGGTTATGACCGTTGGCCTTCCAACTTCCACAATTTTGGAACATTGTTGAAAAGTTGCATTATGCAACATTTACAACTTTTGCAATTTTTGCACTTTTCACACAATATTGAAAACCCAAACATATGGGTGTGACCCCTCGACCAAAACAACTTAAAAACACCTAAGGACAACTAGAAAACATCCTAGGACTTTCATAGACCCCTAGTGCCCATATGTCTAGTGTGGCTTATAAATCACCTACCTAGGACATTGGGTTACAAAATGGGGTAACTTATTACAAATTTAACTCAAACATATTTCCTACTCTAAACCATTGGATTTTGGATCTAAAGACCCTCTTTTGCCTCCATGTCTTGCTTGGTAGATGCTCTTTCACCATACTCCCCTAGAAAAGAAATCTCAAGCCCATTTGAGATGAGTTGATGAAGGGTACTACCATGTTCTTGGATTTGCTTCTCATCCATCCATACAGCTTCACTTTCTGGCTTTCCTGTCCATTTCACGAAGTATTGCTTGTATTCTCTTTTCCTAGTCTTCTTCACTACCTTTGTATCCAAAATTCTTTCTAAGGTAGGTGGTTCATGTTTAGGAAGGCTCTCTTCTGCAACTTGTTCCATGCCTATTGTATTCTGGTTTGTATCCAAAGTCCCTTTATATGGAGTTAAGTCACACATTGAAATTGGTGACAACCCCAAACCATCAGGCAATTCAACTTCATATGCATTCTTACCACATTTCTTCAAGATAGGACAGGGACCTATCTTCTTTTGCATTAACTTTGTGTACTTCCCTTTAGGTAGTCTTTCTTTCTTCAGATACACCCACACAAGATCTCCAATCTCAAATTGTAAGTCCCTCCTTTTCTGATCTGCATGCTTGTTATATTTGTCACTGGATTGTTGTAAGTTTGTCTTTACCTGTTCATGTACCTCTTTGATTGCTTTAGCAAATGCCTCTCCATCTGCACTTATAGGACCAGTAGAAGGTAGATTTCTTAGTTCCAAGATTCCTCTAGGATGGAGCCCATAGACAATCTGGAAAGGAGACTTCCCTGTACTCCTATTGATAGTATCATTGTATGAGAATTCAGCCCGTGGTAGTATTGCATAACACTTCTCGCCATGTTCCCTTGTGAGACACCTCAAGAGATTTCCAAGGGTCCTATTGACCACTTGTGTCTGTCCATCTGTTTGAGGATGATAGGCTGATGAAAAAGACAAGTTTGTCCCCAACTTTTTCTAGAGAGTCCTCCAAAAATGACCAATGAATTTTACATCTCTATCTAAAACCATGTTTAAAGGTAAGCCATAGATTCTTACCACCTCCTTAAAGAAGAGTCCCGCAATATAGGAAGCATCATTTGTTGTCTTACATGGAAAGAAATGTGCCATTTTACTGAACCCGTCAACTATTACAAAGATACTATCAAATCCCTTTTGTGTTCTTGGTAGCCCTATAATGAAATCCATGCCCACACTTTCCCAAGGTCTGGATGGGATTGGCAGTGGTTGATATAGCCCTGCATTAGAAGACTTCCCTTTGCCCTTTTGACAAACAACACATGTCTCCACATACCTTCTGACATCTACTTGCATTTTAGGCTAGAAATAGTGTATCCTTACCAACTCAAGGGTCTTATCCAACCCATAGTGCCCTACCATTTCTCTACTGTGTTTCTCCTTTACTATGTTCATTCTCATTGAACATTTGGAATGCAAAGCTGTCTACCTTTGAAAAGAAAACCTTCCTGCAACAAGAAGTTAGAAAACTCTACATTGTACTTGTCATCAAGGTTAGAACAAGATTTGTATACTTCACCAAAGTCTTCATCATTTTCATACATGTTCTTTAGAGCATCAATAGCCACACTTTCTAACTGTATCTGAGATAAAGTAAGCACCCTTCTGCTCAGTGCATCAACAACCTTATTAGATACCCCTTTCTTGTGTTTTAATGAGAAGGTGAATGCTTGTAGGGTTTCTACCCACTTCATATGCCTATGACTCAATTTTTCTTGGCTATTGATGAAGCTTAGAGCTTGATTATCAGTGAACACCACAAATTCTTTAGGGAGTAGATAATGTCTCCATTTTTTCAGTAATTGAACCAGTGCATACATTTCAAGATCATAGGATGAGTACTTTTGTTTAGCTTCGTTCAATTTCTCACTAAAGAAGGCTATAGGTCTCCCCTCTTGACTCAATACAACCCCTATGGCCACATGAATGGCATCACACTCTATTTGGAACACTTTGTTGAAATCTGGTAGGGCTAATACTGGTTGTTCTGCTACTTTCCTTTTAAGGACTTCAACAGACTCATTTTCTGCTTGTGTCCACATGAATTTACATTTTTGACCCCCCTTGGTAGTACTCAACACAGGTGCACAAATATGACTAAATCCTCTTATGAATTTCCTATAAAAAGTTGCAAGCCCATGGAAACTTCTGACATCATTCAAATTTCTAGGTGTGAGCCAAGTTAGGATAGCTTTGACCTTGTCTTGATCCATCTCGAGTTCACCTTGTGAGATAACAAATCCCAAGTATATGATCTCCTCTTGCATGAACAAACACTTGTCCAAATTGATCATTAATTGCTCCTTATGTAACCTCCTCAAAACCTTATGCCACTCAATTTTTGTCTTCCTTCACCCTTTCATCTTGGATGAAGTTCCACCAAGTCAATGCAGCCCCTTTCATTTTTGACTTGGCCATCTTAACCCTCTGGTGCTTTGGGATGTCTTCACACTCAAAAAAACTATTCAGGGAGTCTAACCAATCCATGATTGAATCAGGTTCCATCTTACTTGCGAACACTGACAGTTCCATCTTCACATCCAAAGTGCTCTCCATGGACTTTAGGGCATTGAGAAGGGGTCTCTAGTCTGCAAGAACTTGCAACTCTTCCTGCTTCGGGATCTCCTCTTCATCCCATTCCTCACCTTCGCCAAAGTCTCCATCCCTCTTCTCCATCTTGCCCTTCAACTTTTATATCTCTTCTCTCATGGCTCTATTCTCAGCCATCATTGCTCTGCTATCTGTCATCTGTTCCCTGACCAACTTGGCTAACTCCACATTAGTCATCCTTGTAGGGGTCTCTTCTCCCTCTCCGTCTGCCATATCTGTTTAGATCCTTTTCCCAAAAAGATCCTCCTATGCTCTGATACCAATCTGATGTAGAGCCCTTGGTAACAAAATAGGGTTTCCAAACCAATTGAAGATCCTGAAATACACACCCCTCCAAAGGCTCTAACACCCTTACATCACTCCTTTCATCTTCTTTTGTTTCTAAGACCCTGGATAGGTTTCTCTCCAAACGGATTGTGTCTCAAACTTCAACACTCACTCTACCGGTGGTGAATCCACTCCTCTTAGACATCACTAAGGCCAAATGAGGCTTTTGGAGTCTTGACAATCTCTAGGTTTCAAGATCTACACTCCCTCCTTAGTAATCCAAGGACAAAAAGGCTAGTAGCCTAAATCAGAGAGTTTTCTGAGGATAACTCCTAAAATTTGCAAAGTGCCTCCTAAACAAATCACCAATCCGAATACCCCAAACTCTCAGATCCTAACTCCAAGTTCATGTACCCAAATGCTACAAAGCACCTACTAGGCTTAATAGCCCTATTAGGTCACTTTTACAAACAAAGTGTTCCACAAAGGGATAGTCTGACTACCACACCATTTGGGACACCAAGGAGGACATAAAAACATACCAAATACAAAGCCTCATACCTAGATTCGACCGTTTGTTGAAGCTATGCTCACCGGTATACTTGACTGGACAATTACATGTCGATGCCTGACCCCATCTTTCATTTGCACTGCACACCAACAGTCATTTCCCACTCTAAGACCACAAAAACCTTAATGTACACTCTCATACCTTGCAAACACCTAAGTTTTAGATTTTCCCTATGGTGAAATTGCAAAATATGAGGGAATCTCTGCAAAACCCTAGGTATGATAGGGTTTCCCAACTGTAACTACAAAATGGAATGTAACTCTCGTTTCCCTTCACCAATTCATTCCAAACCAATTGCAAACGAGAGTTAAAACATGTCTTCAACTTCCCCAAAAGACCGTTCTTCAAAATGAATCCGTCTAGAATCGTACAAATGCAAAATACAGAGAAAATGCAGGAAAATCACTGTTATTCTTTATTGTACAAATGTCAAAAATTACAAATCTTCAACCCAACCCTGGAATTCGAGTTTGGTTGTCTTAAAAACATCTTTCCCAACTGTTCATAACTGGAATCGAAAGGTTATGACCGTTGGCCTTCCAACTTCCACAATTTTGGAACATTGCTGAAAAGTTGCATTATGCAACATTTACAACTTTTGCAATTTTTGCATTTTCACACAATATTGAAAACCCAAACATATGGGTGTGACCCCTCGACCAAAACAACTTAAAAACACCTAAGGGCAACTAGAAAACATCCCAGGACTTTCATAGACCCCTAGTGCCCATATGTCCAGTGTGGCTTATAAATCACCTACCTAGGACATTGGGTTACAAAATGGGGTAACTTATTACAAATTTAACTCAAACATATTTCCTACTCTAAACCATTGGATTTTGGATCTAAAGATCTTCTTTTGCCTCCATGTCTTGCTTGGTAGATGCTCCTGTATCTTCACACTCAAAAATGGAAAGAGATAAAGGACCTCCATGTCATCACCAAAAAAAAGATTTACAAGTGATAACACATGCTCATGAACTTAGTGTTCACCATAGCTCCACGCAATATACCTCGCATCCAATGTTATGTGACATCTAGGAAGATAAACAAAATCAAAGAGAGAACGTGCAAATCAAAACCTATAGCATGTCTTTCTCCCCACACCTCTAAATGCTAAGCCGTGATAAGATGGGTTTGGATTTAACTCTCAAAGTTTTCCAAAGGATTAGTATTCAAGTGCCTTTTCTTGCTAATCTTAAGCCTAGTAGAAAACATGTAATGGAAGACCATCATAAGGTTGGAGGAAAAGTAGTAGTACACTATCTATTGGGGCTGTGTAGGACGGCCTGACCGTAGTATAGTTCAAGGTTTGGATTGAAAAGTGATGCTATTGGAACCATCAAGCATGCGGAGAGTCCAGATGGCAGTGTTTGGTAGAAGTGTGTACACATCAGCCACAAAACCTATGAGTATTGTCAATATTCAGAATGCTAAACAACTGCTAGATTTTATGGTTTCGGACTTGGCTTGGAGAAGACTCATCTGAAGTGTTCCTGAACAAAATTTGGAGATGATTAAGTCTTGCAAAGCTTCTCCAGACTTGATTAAAATGTAACATTAAGACTGGAAATGCAGGTGATATCATTGTTCATAGCTGTATGGGTTGGACATCAAGTGGGAGATTGTTGAGAATGTGAAGTCCAACGGTTATTTGACCATTCCTTTCCTTCATCTCTTCATTTCTTTGCTGTCTCTTCATATTTGAAGAGTAATACATTTGTATAAAAGGATGAGTGCAGATGATGTATTGTATGTGAGAGTAACAACGAATAAAGATATTGCCCTGCTTTCTTGTGGATGTAGCCTTTAATGGGGAATCATGTAATTCACTGTATTATGTGTTTTTCTAATTGTCTACGTTTTTAGTTTTGTTATTTGATGTTATTTTATTTACTCTTTAAACTCAACAACTCCTATATTAAAAAGGGATAACATATTTCAAACATATCCTTACGGTTGATCCAATCCAGTGCAATATCTGGCCCAATATCGAGTGTGCTGTTTTATGCTAACTATTTTTGGCATAGGATTCAGTGGTAAAAAATGATTTGAAGCTTTGAATATTTCTAGGCATATGATGATGCGATAACTCCGAAGTAGAAGTATAAGAAAAGTGAACATTCATAACTTTAGTTGTCATCTGTAAGATTGGTTTCCCTTACTTTGACCTTGGAATGAAAATAGATAATCAGATTTGATTGAATCAATTTACTTCCTTTTGTTAAGCAGAACTAGATTTATCGAAGAGAAAAATAAAAACAAAGTACAGCAGTTTCAGTTACTAGTAGAACTGGTAACACAGGTCAATAAGCTGCAAGAGATAGAAAAACACAACAAATTAACTGGCCATCCCTGCTTGCCTAATTAAAAACAAATTAACTGGCCAACCAATTGTCCTTTAATCAGATGGCAAGGCCAATGCTCCCAGCATGTGGAAGTGAATCTGATGGTCCTCTATAAGAAAGTTCTTAAAACAAAGACTAGTTATCTAAGACCTCAAGAGGAAAGAAAATTTAAAAATCAGAAAAGGCAAAAGCAATAACACAGATCGGGTGCTGCCTGAAAACAGTTGAAGCAGCAGAGGAAACCAGCAATCTTTCTGACATTGTTGTCCATGAGAAAAATTGTAGGGTGTTTCAAAGTCTGACTCCTCCCCAAATTTATTGTGCCTCTTCAGATTTCCTTCAGCATTCCAATGTAGGAATTGTACAACTAGCTCCAGGATGCTCGGTGCTGAATTTTACTGACAATTTGCGGGATGCCAGCTTGATTGGTTGGTGTAGTTGTTTATCAGAGTGACCTCCGATTCACCAGTGAACTTGGTGGAGGAAATGACTGGCATTTCCTAAAGCGAGGAAATGCCCTTACACTCTGATCATCCAACATTTTGGTTCATACTAGTTATCTGATTGGTCATCAGAATAGTCTAGAACTTTTTTCCATGCCTGCTAATACATTCAAAAGAATCTGTGAGGTTATGTGCTCGGGGTGCCTTGTAGCTGACCAGTATAGAGTCCTTGTCTAAAGTTTAAAAACACAAACCTTCCACCATAGAGTTGAACTCCCCTCAAGTCTCTCTCTCTCTCATGCTTGCCTGAAAAACATGGGGAATGCTTTATAGTTTATAGGATTGAAGGCGAGATTTCTACACTAGTTGGATGCTACCATTGCCACAAAATGGAAATTTGTGCAGGAAGAGAAATTATCTATCTATTGAACGTGCTGAAGTAGATAATTTTTCATTTTTCTACACTAGTTGGATGCTACCATTGCCACAAAATGGAAATTTGTGCAGGAAGAGAAATTATCTATCTATTGAACGTGCTGAAGTAGATAATTTTCATTGTAATACATGTTTAAACTTTAAAGAGATAATCATTTCATTTGATGGACAGAAATGAGTCTCATCCTCCAAGGAATCTAACATAAATATCTATAAAATTAGGTAGTGTTGTTTATCTTTCAACCTGTGCTCTTCTGTCAACACTATGTTTGATTGTTTAAAAGTTCTTGAAGATGATGAGTTTGATTTATGCTCCCAAATGCTATATATTGAAAGCATTTTTACATGAACATCTGTCAGTGATCTCTTTGTAGTTCTCACTCCCAATTCTATCAACAGCTCTGACCGCCCATCAGCCAACAGCCTTCTCCATTCCAACCATCTATTCCCCACATATATATCTACCTCACTTCTTTTGATACCTCCAGTTGCTCCACCTATGGCTTCAGAATTCCTCCAAAGCACTAAATTGGGATTCAAATTTATTGTTGTTTCACCAGCAGTTTCTTCTGTTCGTTGAAACAATACAGTTTCTAGTTCAAAGTATTCCTCCAAATTCCATCTCATTCCTGCCTTTTCAATTACCACGTGAACCATGTCCTGAGAAAAACTGCAACCCTGCAAAACAGAACACAAATATCATTATTCTCAAACAATATAACCATTCTCCTACATCTAAAACAGTACATTTAAACTTTAATTTGTCAATTGTCACACATGACATGATTTCCTCAATTGCCTTGCTTGTGCTAACAGTCAAGACAAATACAGTAAATGATAAGCTGGGTGTGACACTCAATTTCCTCCACCAAGTCCACTGTTGCACTAACAAATGCAATGAAAAAGAATATGTATCAAAGAGATCCCCAGGGAAAGGAAAAACTAGTTTGGTCTTGTTTGAGAATAAATTCTAAACTGAGTTTAGTTTCTGATGCAATACCCGTGACTGTGATGCAAGTGACATAGAATAGGTCCAAATCTTCCTGTTTATGAAGGAATTAGCCAAGTCATAAGCAGCAAGAAGGTGCATGCCAAAATCTGTGGGCATATGTTTCCATGCAATCCAACTCCATTGTATCCATGCCAAGTCCAGAAAGAGTTTATTATATAAATTGTTCTCCTGCTCTAAGGCTTGCGTCTCTTGACCTTCCCTTCTGCATAGCAAATGAACTCCACCTTTTTTGCCCCATATTCGTGGATGTAGATGTGATGGATGTGCCCAAATACAAATCCTGTCCCCATCTTGCAAGCTTCTCACAAAATCATGTTTTTCACTGCAGATGAAAAGATGAAGCTCATCTCTACCATTTTCTCTACTATCTTCACCTCTGTTCCTCACAATTTGAATCCTTAAGACTTCAAATCCACCTCTGATAACAGTGGCATCAATACCACTATCCTTCTCATATGAAACAAAGCAGAAAATAACCCCTACGCATCTCATGTTCTGGTCCATTGATATATGAATATCCATCAAAGGTGAATTTGAACTAGTGTAGTTGTCCATGTTATTTTGCATTTGATGATCAAGCCACTTTGGAATTTCATTTCCATAGAAAATTAATTCCCTTCCCTGCCATACAAAAGCAGGTTCATCAGACGTGGATACTCTTTGATATGAATAATTTTCTGCTAGAATATGGTTTTCCCTCAATAAAAATGAGTAACAAGAAAAGCAATAAAGATGATAACTATTGAATGACTAAGGACAGAAGTGAGTTTATTAAGTTACGACACACGGCTACATATTAAATTGTTCTTAAAATTCAGAAAAATATCTTTCTACATAAATTTGCCAATAATTTCTCCATGAAATGAAGAATGATGAATGAACGGTACTTTAATAGGAAATAGTTATATGATAATTGCTTTTTCAGCCAACAAAGTTCACTATTTCTCATTATAGGTTTCAATAACTGACATTTGTTGCAACATTGCTGCCATCCATCTTTAGAAAAACAAAAACTAATGTTTATGATCGCATCATAGTTCACTTATATATCCTGATGATTTATCAGAAATTTCATTTGTGGGCAACGCTTCAGAAATTGTTGAAGTTTTCAATCCTCATTCGCACCATGCTGTAATCCTGATCAAGTTCCAATGTGCTGGACAGGAATGCTGCTGCCTATCAGTTTTCAGTAGGTTTCAACAATTATTGATTTCTCAAGACAACTATTAGAAACACAGTCAGATGTTAATTATCCTACAGCCATCTCAAAGGTTGTATATAATAGAATGGAATCCATTACTGAAGCAAAATATATCTAAGAAAACAGAGAACGCGGACAGGGTCTACCTTAGCCCACTTCTGAAGTTTAGTGACTATGACACTGGTTCCACCAAGGTGTAGTCTTCCCAAAGACTTCAATGAATCCAAGCCTGTGATATCTGTGCTCTTAAGGCTCTTACATCCCGTTATATTGAGATCTACCAAAGCCTGTAAAGATCCCAGTCCAGGTACACATTCCAATCCCTCACAGTTGTGCAGCACTAGAGTCTCCAAACATTTCATGTTTGAAAAGTCTGAGACTCTCCTCAACCTTCTACAATAGCTTACATCAACATGCACTAGACTTGCTGGAAGGCATGGCAATTCTAGAAGCTCTTCACAACCACGAAGAATCAGTTTAGTCAATTTATGTAGGTATTTAATGTTCTTGGGTAATTTGCAAAAATTGTTGTATTCTAGATGGACAACCTCCAGAGACATTAGCAATGCAAACTGTGCAGGTAGCATCTTCAGTCCACAAGAACTCGCTTCTAGAACTTGCAGTGCTCCAAGACCTGATAAATTTCCTGGAAGCCTCATTAGATTTTTAATTCCATTTAATCTTAAGATCCTAAGGTTCTCAAGGTTTCCAAGACTTTCAGGGAGTTGCAGTATATTGCAGCAAAAAGAAAGATTGAGTTCTTCAAGATAGCGAAGTTTCCCAATTTCTTCAGGGAAGCAAATAAAACCAGATGAGTCCACGTCTAAAATGTGCAAGCCATGGAGGGTCCCAAGGGAGTTTGGCAATCTCTTCAAAGCAGTAGAGTTGCTTATAGACAATTTTTCCAAGAGGAACATGCCTGCAAAGAAGTCTGGTATCTCAGATATTGAAGTAGATATTAATAAAAGCTCTCTCATTGAGGTAAGATTTCCCAAATTGTCTGGCAGCATAGTAAGACCAGTACAATGAGAAAGGTTTAGCTTTTTTAGCGAAACAAGTCCTGAAAAGCTATGTGGAAGTTCCTTGAGATTTTGACAGTTTGACAAATCCATATACTCTAGCTTTTCTAGATTGCCAATTGACTCAGGTAATGTAGTTATGCTCATACAACCATGCAGTTCCAATTTTACCAAAAACCGTAGCTTCGAAAAATCTGGAAGTTTCTTAAGCTGGGAGCACTTACTGAGATTCAAAACTTTAAGATTCTTGGGTGCCTGTAAATAGAAGTGTTGATTAGATCATAACTGTCCATAAGAAAAACCAAGACAAGCGGACAACCAAGATGAAATTACCTTTTGATGAAATTGGTCATCCCAAACTTGCTTGATGCTGCTTTGGGGCAATTCTAGAACTGCCATTTTCTTCATTTTCAGTTCTACAGGTAAACAGTCCAGAAAACAACTCTTCCACCTTAGCCATATCAATTGTGAGGTTATCTTTCTGAAGTCTCCTTCTATCATTGTGTTACTAACTGAAAGAAGACGTAGGTTCTGCATTGGCTCAAAATCTTCTGTACTCCAAACTTTCCACTTGTGAGAATCATAGATGATGCCTTGAACACTTCTTGATACCTGTTCCATAGCCGGGCCTTGTCAGTTGCATTGTATGGAGAGCTGGCAAAAAGAGGCATAGACCAAACTTTTCATTCTAAGATTTAATTGGTTTACCAATTGTTATATAATGTTGACTTTTCCCTTTTTGTTTGCAACTCACATCTGAGGCTTTCCTTGCAGCCAGTTTTTAATTTATTTTCTTATAAGTTTGGGTTGGACTCTGACCATAGCCACTTTTAGATGCCTACTGATGACATATTCCTAGAACCTAATAAGAATACTTTCAATAAATATCAAGATATATAACTTGGAAAGTTAGTTTCTCAGCCACTACTAGGCAAATTTACCCAAGTAAACAAAGGATCATAGGCCACTCATATTAGGAAGAAGTTTGTTTAGGTGTTTGAAAATGACTTTACTAACTGGGTAAGTCTTCCACTACAAGAAAAGCAATTTCTACAGACAAGAATCATCAATCCAAAATTAGATGAGGAGTATGCAAGTTTTCAGATCTTATACCCATATATTTAGTTAGTTTCTCAGTCACTACTAGGCAAATTTACCCAAGTAAACAAAGGAGCACAGGCCACTCATATTAGGAAGAAGTTTGTTTAGTTGTTTGAAAATGACTTTACTAACTGGGTAAGTCTTCCACTACAAGAAAAACAATTTCTGCAGACGAGAATCATCGATCCAAAATCAGATGAGGTCTATGCAAGTTTTGAGATCTTATACCCATATTTTTCAAATGTCAGGATATATTTACAGCATTATATTTATAGCATTAGAATAACATCCATCAGAGCGGTACAAGTTTCTGATTATTAGCAAAAGACATGGTAACAGTTTACATAGGTTTTATATATGACTATACCAGAAATGAGAAAACACAATAACAAATTATGGATGGTTTTGTGACATCATCATGTTAAGATTTAGAGAGAAAATTACCATATGATCTTTAAAAGCTTTTCTAACTTCCTTCTCATCCCACAATCTGCTGCGTTTGCCAGGATCAGCAGGATTCTGCTTTCTCACAATTGCCCGTCCCATGTCACGAAGAATGTCATGCATTTGCAACCGATCATCAAAACTGAACTTTATAAGAGATTTGGCATAAAGATTGTGTATAGCCAAATTTGCAGACCATCCAGAACTTTCCCAAATGCTCAAGACTTTGCATTTCTCACTTCCAATGAAGAAACATGCAATATCAAGAAAAATTTGTTTTTCTGTTTCATTCAGATTATCATAGCTAATTCTTAGCCTTTCCTCAATTTTACTAATTTCACAACTTTCTAACTGTTTCAAGACTTCACTCCAGATTTTGGAGTCTTTCTTGTCATACAAAAGCCGAGCTATAACCTCGATAGTTAGAGGAAGCCCTTGGCAGGCCTTCACAACCTTCTCAGTCAGGTCCTGATAATTTTTACTGGGAAACTCTTGAGAGAAAGCATGCTGACTAAACAATCTCAAAGCTTGATCATAGTTGAGCTCATCTAAATGATAGGATATATGATTATGGTTCCCGCCTAGCACATTTGTATCTCTAGATGTTACAATGATTCTTCCCTGAAGATGAAACCAGTGTTCTAATAGTTCGTCTAAAACATCTCGATCATCAACATCATCAAGAACCAGAAGTGCATTAGTGATACTTATAGAATCTTTTCCCATCCAGCTGTCTCCTTCAGCAGAATTATTGTTTCTATGTACCAGATGTTTTACTATTTTCCTTCGCAGTTCGGAGTGTTCAGTGTTTCTAACATCTGATAAAAAGTAACTGACACTGAAATTGAAACAGATGTTGTTAAACACGGATGTTGCGAGAGTTGTTTTACCTGTGCCACCCATCCCGTAAATACCCACTATTATCAGTTTTTCATCAGACTCCATTTGTAATAAGGTAATCACCTCTGCCACACGTTCCTCAAGTCCAACAGAGAATTTAGGAACTTGTCTTGTTGTTTGCAGCTTTCTAAGGATCTGTGATGTCACAATATCGACAAGTTTCCCTTCATATCTGCATAGATAAAATATTAATAAGCTGACGTGCACATAGACAAAGTAACATTTTAACAGACCTAAAGAAATCCAAATCTGGACATGAAATGCAATGTCCCCTGAGGATGGAATATATGAGGTAATGCTTTCCTAAAAGTTAAAACATAATGTAACAAAAAATTAGCCATATAATGAAACATTACAGTTGCCTACTCGTCCTAGCTAACAGGTTGAATTAGTCAGCTTCTTTTAATTAAATGATCCATTGTAAGACTAATTTTTTTCTGAAGGGTATTAAGGAATCTATTGGAGCCCTTAAACTTGAAATGTAAACACAAAAAGTACATTAAAACATTAGCAGATAAAACTGCAATGCAAGGGCCAAACCCCCAAAGTGCACCATGTGAATTGTCAATGTACAATAACTTTAAGATTTTCTCTTAGCTTAGCCTTGTTGATGTGCATTTTATGACCCACCTAACAGTAGAACAAAACACCGAGGTATCTTATCCTCTCTTGATCAAAGTTCTGTATATGCTAAGATTGCGAGAAGATCATATAGGTCACTCCAAGGTTCCTTTCGTGTTAGGTCTTGACCATGGATAAGCTCGGTGGTAAATGTGATTTGCTGAATATCACAAGGGGCCTTACATTTTCAGTGATTTTCAAAATCAAGTTCTTCAAGGTCATCACTTTTACTATTTTTAACTCTTAACTCGGACGAAATCAGACTGTAAGATTCAATTCTTGAACTGATGTCTATCCACAGGGAGCTCATCTACTTGAATTGGTATTTAACTCTTTGTAGTTGCTTGGTCCATCTTACAAGGAAAACGTGGTACTCCAAATTTATCTTATCAAGAATTTTCTTTTAGGCACTGTCTACCATAAACATATGATTGAGGGCAAAGATACATACTGCGATATATTCTTAACATACTTTAGGCCAAACTGGTCATTAGCACCCATCAGAGTTTCTTACCATTTTAGAACTTGGTTTCTATGGGTATCCAGATTAAGAGTATATTCTCCATACCAAATTTGAATTCCTTTGATTTAAGAGTTCATATAGGTTAGGGCTGCAAGTATTAGTTCATATAGGTTAGGGCTGCAAGTATGCCTGTAATTGTGTTCACTATCATTGCATATCAGGCAACTTATAAAAATATACATATCATTTTCTACCTTTTTAAGCTACAGATCTCAAACTCTTTTTGATTCCTTAGGGTATTTGGATGGGTTCATCAACTGGTTTTACTGGGTAGACCGTGTGAGTTGGTTGCATGCAGACAAGGGGAATGCTCTATTCAGGACTGATTACTTTTACAATAACAGAGTTTCTCCTTGTATTACTTTCTGTCCGCGTTCTAAAGCTTGTGACTAATATTGATTTGGAGGTTTCATTTCACATTATTGAAGTCAATTCGTTTCTTCCATGTCATTCTCCAATTGGCAGTAACTTACTTTCAGTGCCCATTTCGCAAATTCTTTTCCTATTATTATTCAAGTCCAAAGTTTCAAATCATACGATCACAAAGAACTAATACAGTTGAAAATACTAACCATTACTATCAAAATAACAATACCTACCCATGAAAATCGTCAGGGAGAGACCAGCCCGAGAAACAACAGGCTTCATGTAGAGCCCTGCGCCACTTCTGCACGGCATCTTCACTGTATCTGGGCGAATCCTCATGCTGTTGAAAAGCTTGAGCAAAAGGGCCCTTCTGATGGCGAACTTCTTGTGGCTCAACATCATAGAATATAGGTATCATAATATTCTTGGATTCCACCATCATTACTAATTCATTGAGGCACCATACGGAGTAGGCATAGTTTCTTGAGAAAATGGGGATCACGATACGTGAATTCTGTATGGCTTGTTCTAGGCTCAAATTAATGTGGTTTCCTTTTTCAAGCGTCTCTTTGTCCAGAAATACATTGACTTGTGCGGCAGTTAATCTATAGTAGAGATGGTCCGCTAAAGTTTTTCTTGTGTCTGGTCCCCTGAAGCTCAGGAACACATCGAATTTTCTACTGGCCATGTTTGGGCTTCCTGAATTAAAGCAGGCCGGTCTTCACTGTGTGCAATATTTTTTTGATTTAACACAATCAAGTCTAATAGCATGGAGTCAAGTCTAATAGCATGACTCCATGCTGCTGCTTAGTTTATACAGATGCTTAACTTTTTGTGGCACAATTTGTGGAGCTGGTGGCCTCAATAATGTTTGCTGCTTAATATTGTATTCAATTTGTAGTTATTCAACCAAATGTGAAACAATATATTTTTCATTCCTTGTATCAAATGTGAAACTAATTAAATGATTGAATGTCTGTTATAGATTTTTATTTTTGACTTTATCGTATGCTCTGGTTAAAGCGTATTAGTGACGTGGGCTGTGTCTGTTTGGAAACGTCTATGCAGCAGACTAAAACGTATTTCTTACCAAGGGGGACACTTAAGTTTTTTTTTCAGTTTTTTTTTCAACTTCCTTATTGTGTTTTACGTTTTAGTCTGCTATTTAGCCAATACCTGTTTGTTTAGCCCAGTTTTCCTCCTTCGCAATTTTCTGTAAGGAGGTCTTACTTTGACTATGACTAGGTTTACGCCAGTTTCATACCTGGCGATCAAACATTGTTTGTATGAACAATTTTGTAGATTAATTAATTTATTTGGCCGAACTGTTGGTCTCTTTTGTAAAGGCAAAGTTTGACGTCTTTCTTAAACGTCGCATCTATCAGAGTCTCATACCCACCAAGGATTGAGCGGTTCACAGACGAAACCAAGCATTTATGAATTTATAATAGCATCAAAATCTCTACCCGCCAAGGATTGAGCAAGGACGTGGAGGCGGGGGCTGGTCAATTGCTGGCGGAGATGCAGATCGGAGCATCAATGAAAGGGCCAGAATTATTTTTGGTTATAAATTTTCGGTCTCCATTTTGAGCAAAGTGAGGGACATCTTATTAGGGAATGGGCCCCACATCCACCTTGCACACCTTGCACACCCACATGGAAAACTGTCCAATGGGCCCCACATCCACCTTGCACACCCACATGGAAAACTGTCTTAGGAAACTGTCAAATGTAAATATGTACAATTTATTAGGGATTCTTTTAGAACAGAACGCGGACAGAAAGTAAGACACTATTACCAATGGAATAACCTATTTTAATTATTGGCACTCCCATTTTTTAATGCTTTGACATTTATAAAACTTGATGACGCATTAGTATTCCTTGTGGTATGAATTAACAACACTAAAAGTAGTGTTTCACCTCACCTTCCCTAATCACTTATAATAGTGACATTGGTAAGTAGTAACTGTAACCATCTGAATTTGGTTTGTCGTAATTATGGACCCTATTTGCCCTAAGTGTGATCATACCCTTGATTTATGTCCAAACAACCCTGTTACTACTTGGCATAATTCTTTTAATCAATTTAATATCCTACGTGATTTTTATCACTGATTTATATTAACTATTATAGCCATACAATTCAAATCAATTTCGACCAATAAAATCAAATCAAAATCAAACATGGCTATAGTATTTAATTATAAAGGAATTAAATAAATCTTAAATCAAATACCCACTTGCAATTAACCCATTCCCCTAGCATATTTAATCTAATTAAAATGGCTATAATTCTCTAATTATTAAAAAGCAATTTCATTGTTTAAATAATTAATTCCTATGTTTTTAAATGAATTAAATAAGTTTATTTCATTTATTAATATTCCCCTAAACCCTTGATGACATCATTATTAATTAATTAATTTTTATGTTATTAAATCCCTTTATCTTAATTAAAAATATTTAATTAAGAAATCCCTCCCAAAAATGTTTAAATCTTATTTAAACATTATTCCCCTATTTATTAATTATTAATAAATTGACCAAAAATCTCAAAATAAATAATTAATTTATTTTTTGCCCAAAACTTGGCCAATTTCCTTAAGACCACTAACCTCTTCTAGAATCTTCTAATCCTTCTTTAATTTCGATTAAAGACTAATCCCATCATTCCTTAACCCTAATCCCAACTCAAAATATTTAATTAAGATTAAATATTTAATCCTCATGTTTATTAAATTCATTTTAATAAATATTCTCAAAACTAATCCTTGAAATAAATAAAACTTTATTTATTTCCTAAAAATCCTATTTATGCTAGAAAGCCTAGACTCTTTTAGAAAGTCTTCATCCTCATCCAAAAGCCTAGACTCTTCTAGAAAGTCTTTATCCTCATCCAAAAGCCTAGACTCTTCTAGAAGAAGTCAATCCTTATCTTTAACCCCAAC
>MU227679.1:290390-305303 GCA_018584345.1 Thuja plicata
CTAGTTAGAAGGCAATAGGCCGATATTAGTGGTTTTACATGTTTTGACTAACCTTTCAAGCTAATGCAATGACCTATTGAGTGTTTGTGTCATTTTCAACAGGTACCCATTTACACACACACACACAGTAACAAGAGACGCAAGCATCAACAATGTTCCTGTCTATTGTGTAATGTTTTAAAGGGTAAAATATGGTGGAATGAGAATGTGTTTAAGGTAGTGTGGACAAATTGCGTGACACTAATCATGTAGAAAGAAGAAGACATATTTTGGCACCAAAAGAAAACAATGTAAATTGAATATTTGAATAATATGTTAAACAAAAGTTCATTATCTTCGTAATTAATTGTAACTTATGAAAGAAGTTATGGGAAAATCATAAATAATGTGAATTGAAAAATGATCATTTGTGTGCAAAGGGAGGTTTTAAATTTTCCAAGCTACCTTACTCCAAAAAGGAATCCAAAAGCACCAAATCAATTTTGTAGAAATTCAGAAGTCAAAAGATGCACACTTACTTTTCTGGTTTATGTAAATCCCCAAGTCTAGAGTTTGAATACTTACTCTAGCATAACATGAACATTGGGAATGTATTATAAAATTTAAATTATTATAAAAATAGAATAAATGTAAATGAATTTTTAAAAAAAAAGCAATAAATGTATTTAGCTAAAAAATTATAATAGATGATATAATGTGATGGGACAATTTTGTTCTCAATTTTGAAGTTGTACATCGATATTATAAATATAATGTTTGTCTTGTATAAATTTGTATAATGTACACTTATGGATAATAATATATATTTTAATTATAATATAATAATTATTTTGATTTTGCAACCAACATATTTGTTTGATATATTGAATGGGGTGAAAAGAAAAATAATTTTGATGATTTTGTAACTTCAAATTTTCATATGTATACTTTAGAAAAAATAGTATTATTTAATGATGAGAAATATGACCACCTTTTTATTATTTTAATAATATAACATAACAAAATAATAAATAAGACAAAAATAATAATTTATTATTAAAAATATAAATATATATTTAACTATTAATATCTTATATTTATTATTTTAATAATATAACATAGCAAAATAGTAAATAGGAAAAAAGAAAAATGATCAAAATAAATTATTTTATAAATTATAGTAAACATTTATTCTAAGCATAAAGAATTAAAAATTTTAAAATAAACAATTAAAATTAATTGTTTTAGAATTTTAAATTCTTAAATGCTAAAAGTAGTTGAATATAAAATATATCATTATATTATAGAGTTTAATTTCAAAAGGCAAATATAAGTTTTCATGATTAGTATAGCTATCTTAATCCGTTTATCTTAACAATCCTAATTTAGAATTATTTTATTGGTTAGAGAATTATTTTATGTTACTTTAAATATGTTTAAAAAATAGTTTTATTTTATTTACTTTATTTTTATTAAAATAAACATAGATTAAAACTTATTTTAATTTTAATTAAGTAAATAATAGTAATTCTTAAATAGTTAAAAGGTGTAAGAAACATAATTTAATAATATTTTTTAAATAACAATAAAATAAGGATAAATAGAATAAAATGGTTTATTAGTTGTGAAATAAGATATAATTATTTTAATTTTTAGCACAACATAATAATTAAATTGTGGTGTTGTTATCATTAAGATTTATGAGTTAATGTTATATATTGCTTTTAAAGTGACTAAGCTAGACAATCTTTATAATTTGCAATACTTCATAATTTTTTAAAACTTCTTCCATTAAAAAAATTTAAATTCAATTAAAATACTTTTATAGTTATCATCAAGTGTACTTTAAAGTTCATAAACTAGCAATTGCACCTTGGTGTGCAATGGGTACGCCAAAGATGTATGAAATATCAACTGATAAAATTGTATAGTACATTCAGTGAATTGATAGGCATAACAAATAATGTTGATTGTGCATCAAAGAAAAAATGTTGATTGTGCATCATAGGTCTTAGTGGATAGCTACACAACTATTGATTGAAGGAAGCTGAAGTTTCATAAACATATGGATGCACCAAGGAGCAAGTTTATCACACATGCAAAAAGAAAAGTTCAATGCGTAATTTTAGGTAGACATTAATTTTCTTTTAATTTAGGGGATTTGAAGTGAATTTCAAGATTGAAGTGTTCCAACTTCTACATTTTTTTTTCAACAAATACAATTGCAGAGGTTTTACACTACATATTTAGATTCATAATAAAACCCAATGACCAGAAACTAATTTTGTAATTACTGCTCAAAGCTACAAAGTTCATGAATGAGGACTTTTTCCAACAATTATTGAGTCTCTGTTATGAATGAAGGGTCAAGTATGACCATCATAGGATAGAACCCATTTTTGTCCACAACTCCAGCACCATTGTGATCAGTTGTTGCAATCATTGCTTACAGTTGATCTTTAGTCATCCCAAACACCCACATTTCTCTTCAAACTCTCCAAAGTATTACTTCTCTAAATTTGTCAAAAGACAGAAGCCATTGCAAAGCTTACCCATGAACTCCTCTTCCCCTAACATATCTGTCATCATTGGCAAATAATCATTGAACCCAATTATCTCTTCTGATCTGTTAGTCGCTTGAGCCATTACCCAATATCAAATTGAAGTCGATCATTGATCACTCGAGACCATAATCTAGAAAAAAAAAATCCTTAACATGATCAATGTTGGTTTGTGGTGGCTGATCAAGCAAGTATTGTACACTTTTCTGCAATTCGTGGGGTTCGGGGCAACGACCCGAAAAAAATTGGTTATCTCGTCAAGCATTTTTTGGGTTGACTTGTCAACCAATTCCCTAGGTTGACTCGTCAAGCATTTCCCTAGGTTGAACCATCAAGCAAGTTTTAGGGAAAGGGTTTTTCTATAAGAAAAACGGTGTTAGGGTTATGGCTTGTTAGATTGGAGAAGTATTGTAGCATTTGCAGTGGTATTGAGTTGCAAGGGATCGCTGGTTGTAATAAGTTGAAATTACTTAATAATAATATTAGACTCTCTGTTTGGTGGACCTAGCCTAGGATTGGGTGAACCACGTTAAATTTGTGTCTTCTTATTCTACTTATGTGTGTTTTATTCCTTTGCATTATTGGTTATACTTTCATGTAGCTGTTAGATTTTTGTCTTCTAATCCTGACAAGTGGTATCAGAGCGTGTTGTTTTCAGTTATCCTCTGCAGGAAGGTCTAGCCTTTGAGTGGGAGTAATGGCAGAAGGGGGTAAGTTGAAGATTGTGAAGTTTAATGGGCAAAATTTTTAGTTATGGAAAATGTAGATGGAGGATCATCTCTATCATAAGGATTTAGGGCGACCAGTGGGAGGAATAAACAAGAAAGTCGCAACCATGTCTCAGGAGGATTGGGATATTTTGGATAGAAAGACACTTGGGAGTATTCATTTATGCCCGACACAATCGGTGACATTTAATATTACAAAAGTGAAGACAATTGAAGAGTTGATGGAAACCCTAACGAAGTTATATGAAAAGCCTTCTGCTTTGAATAAGGTATTTCTTTTGAAGCGTTTATTTAATATGAAAATGGTAGAAGGTGGGTCAATTATTGTTCATTTAAATGAGTTTAATACAGTTACCAATCAATTATATTATATTAATGTCAATTTTGATGAAGAAGTTAGGGCTCTTTTGATTCTGTGTTCTTTGCCTGAAAGTTGGAATAGCTTGGTAATGACTGTTAGTAACTCCGTTTCTGGTTCAAATACCCTAAATTTGATGATGTTTTTAGTGTTATTACGAGTGAGGAAATTCATAGGAAAAACTCAGGTGGGTCCACATCAGGTAGTCTTTTGAATGCAGAAAGTAGAGGCAGATCAAAGGAGAGAGGAAACAATTCTGGAAGTCGTGGGAAATCACGAGGAAAATCAAATGGCAAGAGGTCTCAATCTAGAGAACCAAGTGATTGTTGGTACTGTGGGAAACAAGTCATAGGAAGAAATATTGTTGGTCTCGGAAGAATAAATGAGAGAAACAAGAAAACAATAAGGAGGCAAATGTGGTAAGTAATAAATTTGAAGAGGATGTTTTGCTTCTTTCCCTTGAAAATGTTGATGATTCATGGGTTCTAGATTTAGGGGCCTCATTTCATGCTACGCCTCATACAAGTTATTTTCTTGATTATTTCCACGGGGATTTTGGGCTGGTTTATTTGGGAGATAATGAACCCTGTCAGATTGTTGGGAAGGGAAAAATTAAGATTAAGTTGCAGAATGGGAATCATTGACTACTACAAGAGGTAAGGCACGTTCCAAGGCTGAGAAGGAATTTAATTTCAGCAGGGTTGCTGGGTGATGAAGGTTGCACTGTTACTTTTAATGATAAAAATTGGAAGGTTTCAAAAGGCTCCTTAGTGTTAGAAAAATGTGTGAAAGTAGGCATCTTATATCTTTGTGCAGGTCATATTGGTCTTACTTTAAGTGTTACAGAGAAAAGTCAATGTTCAGGAACAATTGTTGTAGTTGAGCAGGTAGAACATGAAACAATTGTTGTGGATTTTGAAACAACACTATGGCACAACAGAGTTGGGCACATGAGTGAAAAAGGTATGAAGCTACTTCCTTCAAAGAAAGTCTTACTATGTCTGAAATGTGTCAATATGGATTTCTGTGAAAGTTGTGTATGGAAAACAAAGAGTTAGTTTTTTGAAGGTTGGGAAAGAAAATAAAGATGAGAAATTAGAGCTTGTGCATACAAATGTATGGGGACCAACTCAGGTATCTTCTCTTGGTGGCTCTCGGTATTATGTTACATTCATAGATGATGCAACTAGGAAAGTATGGATTTATTTCCTCGGGTATAAATATAATGTATTTGAAACTTTTAAAAATAGAAAAAGCTTGGTTGAGAATGAGACTAATAAAAGACTAAAATGTCTCAAATCTGATAATGGTGGTGAGTATTGTAACAAAGAATTTGAAGATTATTGTTCCTCTAATGGTATTCGTAGGCAGAAAATAGTTCCAATGACTCCACAAGAAAATGGAGTGGTTGAACACATGAATATAACAATAATGGAGTGGTTGAACACATGAATATAACAATAATGGAGTGTACAAGGACTACGAGGTTGCATGTTGGGTTGCCCTTAAACATGTGGGAAGACGTTGTAAACAATGATGTTTATTTAATTAATAGAGGTCCCTCTACTCCTTTGGGTTGTGGTATTCCAGAGGAAGCATGGACACGTAAGAAGGTAAGTTATTCTTTTCTCAGAACCTTTGGTTGTGAAGCCTTTGCACATATAGATTATGAAAAATAGAACCAAGCTGGAAGCTAAATCAAAGAAATGTGTATTTGTTGGATATGACATTGATGAGTTAGGCTATAGAATTTGGGATTTTGAGAATCATAAAATTGTGAGAAGCATGGATGTCATATTCAATGAGAAAGTGTTGTACAAAGATTAGTTGCAACAACATGAGAAGAAAGAAAATGATTATGTAGTACTGGATGATACTCCTAAAGATGATGTTCCAATGGTTCCTCATGATATGCAACAACAACAACAACAAATACCACAAACTCCAGTGAATGTTAGACGTTCTTCAATGATAAGTAGACCTCCTGAAAGATTCTCTCCCTTTTTGTATTATATTTTATTGATTGATGTTGGTGAACCAGAATGTTATGATGAAGCTATGTAGCTAGATACCAAGGTTTAATGGGAGCATGGAATGACAGAAGAAATGGACTCCTTGCTAGAAAATCAGACTTGGGAATTATGTATGTTGCATGCAGGTAAAAAGGCTTTACAAAATAAATGGGTTTATATGCTGAAAGAGGAGGATGGAGGTAAGAAAATACTTAAAGCCAGGTTAGTTGTAAAGGGATTTGCACAGAAAAAAGGCATTGATTTTTCTGAAATCTTTTCTTTGGTTGTTAAGATGACTTTTATTCGTATTGTTTTAAGTATTGTGGTTGCTCAAGATTTGCATTTGGAATAGCTAGATGTGAAAACTATTTTTCTCCATGGTGATTTGGAGGAGATATATATGGAACAACCCCAAGGATTTGAAGTCACATGTAAGGAGAAATTTGTGTGCAGATTAAAGAAGAGATTATATGGCTTGAAACAAGCACCTCGACAATGATACTTAAAATTTGATAGTTTTATGGTTGAGCACGACTTCAACAGGTGTAATTATGACCATTGTGTTTATTTTAAGAGGTTGGATAATGACAGGTACATTGTTTACCCGCTGGGGTAACCTAGTTTACCGGTGCATAGACGTTGTACGGAAATACAAATACATAAGATAGATCAAAGAATACCATAATCTTTATTAATCATCCGTAACTTGAATACATTTACAATAGTCTCCATCAGCCTATCTCCGAAGAGAAAGTACATCGCTTATATAAAACCCGAAGGGGTGTGACCAACTGTCACCACCGATTCCCAACCGCCGTCCGGTAGTAACTAAGTACCGTCGGCTACACATAATACAACTAACACAACATAAAGTAAGTACTACAGCTATCATCATCCCCCCTAAAGAAAAGTCATCTCCGAACGACAAAAAAATATTCGGGACAGAACAAGATAGGAATGATGAACCACGTACAAGAACCAAAACATGCTGCTCAGTCTCAACCTCTACCAAGTGCTGCAAATCTGCTGCTCAAATGATACTACCTCCAACCACTCTGTCCTCAATAGCCATGTTGCCTTCTTCACACCCAACTACTGGGTACACTGAGCCAAGTCTTGCTCTACTGCCTCCAACCTAGTGGTCAGCTCCTCCCGAGCTCTTTGTGCCTTCACCACGATAGCCTCGTATCCAGCCAAGACATACTCCTCAAAGTGTAGTACCCTGCTACCGCTCTTGCCACCACTGGCGCGTGGACAATCAATGCCTGCAGCATCTCCGAGTATCATTTTCTCAACCTGTGTGTTCACAACCTCCAAATCCATCTCCATCGGCGGCTTATGGCTTCCCCTCCAACACTTAGCTTCAAACTTCTTTCTCACCGAGTGGAACAAACCCAACGCTTACCCTGACGGCACGGGTACCCCAAACTCTATTGTGGTGTGCCTCAAAAATAAATGGGGGTCCATGGCGCACACCATTTTTGTGATTTTCGTTCAATGCCATACTCTTTCTGCCAACCCCTTACAGTGCCTATGCAAATGGCCAATAACTGTATTTTCTTCATTTTTTTTTTTTGAATCTGATGCCGTCAATAACTGTCTTCTTTGTCCGTATGCACTAACCGTTCAAAATCCCTAACTACCTAGCCGTATGGTACTTTGTTGTTCGGGGGTCCTCCTGGTTGCTTGTAGGAGACTTTGTGCATACGCTTCAACCTCTTTATTGCCTTAGCTGTATGAATTTTATTTTATTATATTGGCGTTTTGCTGGCCGTATGGGATGCTTGACTCAGTCCCTCGGACCGTATGGTTTTCTAGCTCCTATTTCCTTTCCTCCAACCGTAAGGTGTTTTATGTTTTCCTTCTGCACGACCGTACGGTCTCTATAACATGGTGACGTCTTTTTTTTTGAGTGTATTTGGCCGTAGGGCCATCAATTCTTCTACGTGCCGTACGGTGTGGTAAGTTCGTATGACCTTTTTATCTTTTCGTGTCTTCCTTGGTCCGTACGACTTTTAAGTTGCAATGTTATCTTCCGTACATCAGACCGTATGAACACTTCGGCTTTACCGTACGGCCGTATGACATCGGGTCGTACGGTTCCAATTTTTCTTTTTCATCCATACGGTCCGTACGACACCAGGCCATACAGTACCGTACAATCACTTTTTCCTTTATTTTTTTTTTTTAAATTTTTAAATTTTAATTTTTTTTGATCAATTGCCTAATCTAATTACCTTTCGAGTGCCTCTCTGGTCATCCCTCTGGCCTCTCTAGTTTCTCGGGCCCCCTTCCATCCCCTCGGGGGATCTATCCATCCTTTTAGGTGCTTTGTCCATCCCCTCCAGGTGAGTTTTCAATTTGGAACTGCTAATGGCCTTGTGTATCTCCCGTCCGTCGAGAGTCCACAACTGAATGGCCCCGTCGTAGCTGACTTCCCAAACTTTTTCCTTGGGTCTATTTTTGATGGCGATCCAAAGACTGGGAACCATAAATTCTATAGGGACTACGATCGCTGGCCTGTACATAAGAAGGAGAATAATGAATTTGAAGGCTGCGGCCACGGGGTTCCAACTGTCACCGACACGAACGTCGTCACCGAGGTTTTTCCCCTTTGATTTTACCTCCTGGTATTTGATGGGTTTGTCCTCCGTAAACTGGTGTGCAGGGGTGGATTCCTCCTCCCTAATGCTTAGCATGTTACAAGATGGTGGGAAGAACTCGTAATCTTTCATCTACCAATGAAAGAGGCCATTCATGGAATCTCCATCATCCCCAGAAAATTCTTCCAATTCTGAAACCCCTTCGTCATTGGGCTCCATTCTTCTTTGGCCTCCGTCTCCTCCCACTTGCTCTCCTTCAAATCTTGAGTTCAAAGATGCTAACTCCTCGCTCACCATTTGCGTGCGGAGGTCAATCACATACTTCCTCCTGACAGTCTCCATGGTGAGTGTGTTCCGCTTCCAGTTGTGGTTCACCTTCGCCGAGGTGAGCCACCCTCATCCCAAAATAGCCTCGTACCCCTTTTTCTTTAGTGGAATCACCATAAAGTCAAGTACGAAGGGCTGTGTCCCAATCATCACGTGTTGAGCCATGAGGGTCTGATGGGTTTGATGTCATGCTGGTCTGCTCCCAACATGTTGAAGGTTGGAGGCCACAGCGTGGGTTTCCCCAACTTTTTCCATGTCTCCTCCGGAAGTACATTTACTCCAGACCCACCATCTACAATGGTGTCTGTGAGAGTGGTGCCAAGGATACCCATCTCAACAACTGCTGGGTACCTCCCGTTGTTTACAACAAGTATCATTGGGTCAATTGTAGACCCTCCGGGGATGTCCATACGTGTGGTATTTGGCTGCGTGGCCAAGTTCCCCAACAGTGTCGATCCCAAGTGAGGCATGGTGTGAAGGAGGTCTTGGAGTTTCACTGGTACCTCCAAATGTAATAGTTGTCTCAGAATGTTTTGTTCTGCCTCCCTCCAGCTCGAGGTGGTGGCCATCTCCCATGTTTCTTTTCGTGTCTTCATCGCCTTCTCTATTTCTTCCTTAGCCTCTCGTGCCCGTTGTTTTTCTGTTTGAGGGTCTGGATATGTGGCTTTCTTTTCTTCCCTCGGGTGATGGTCAGTACCGTACTCGTGCTTCCATCTATGTCTAGCCAATTAATTCCAGATTTTGGGCAGTTGGCATCCTCGTGGTTGCCAGGACCACACCAACAACATAGCTTCTGTGGGGTGTCACAGTCCTTTGCAAAGTGGCCCCGTTGATTGCAAGCTCGACACTGGATCAACGGCCGACCCTTGGAGTCATATTGTATTTGACTCCTTGTGTTAGTGTTGTTGTTACTACCCCTTCCGCCACCATGTTGGTTGCCTCCGTACCCGCCCAATGTAGATGGTTGCTCTTGGGCAAATAGCACTTGTTGATTCGTCACTTTCATGTTGTATGGGCATTCCTTGGTGGAATGGCCCATGATCTGGCAAATATCACACAATGCATTTTTGGGATACAACCCCTTCATATGGCTGCTCTCCTTGCAGTCCGTACACCACATGTCATCTTCGCCCTTGCTAGTACCCCCTTTCATGGTCTTGAACTCCTTCATCATTCTCTCCATGTCCTTTTGGAGTGCCATGACTTTTTTCTTTGACTCGCCATCACTGCTACTGTCATCATCTGTAGTTTCATCTTCGTCGGAAGAACACTTACTTCTTTTCTTCTTGGAGGTCTTTTGTTCGCTCTCCAAGTCCATCGCCCGATTATAGGCATCTTCGTATGAGGTGGGGGGCACTATCTTTATTTTCCTCCATAGGTTCAATTTCAGGCCCTCCACGGACCATCTTTTCTTCAGTCCATCCACTGGCTGGCTCTCCATTTTTCTGATTAAGTCCTTCAGTTGGCGGCTGTAGGCCCGCACAGTCTCCTTCTTGCCTTGTTTGGTACCATATATCTGAGAAACAATTTCATTGTCATCCCTCAGGAGTCGAAACTCCTTCCAGAATTCTTTCTTGAGTTCGTCCGAAGTGGTCACCGTTGTTTTGTCCACATCGGAGTACCAGTCGATGGCTACCCCTTTGAGTGTGGCAGGAAACTGTTTCACCCATTCTGCCTGGTCAGCGACTCCATTCACAGACTAGATTGTCTCACACGTACGACAATGTCGTACTGGATCTTCCTTTCCATCTCTGTGGAATTTTGGCAACTTCTCCTTATTGGTCGCCATGTTTACTTTTCTAGGTGCTGACTGTGTTTGCAACACCGGTTGTGTTACAGGCTGGGATGGTACTGTCGGCGTCGGTACCTCATAATTGTTTGGTACCGTACCACTTGATGTCCTTGAACTACTGGAATTGTCCAGGCTTGGTGGGCTACTGTGATACCCGTGCCCCTCGGTCACTTCGATACTCGCGGTGACAACGGTATCCTGAGCCTCCCTCCGTGCGACTTCCTCTTTTTTCTTCCTTCGGACTTCTCTTGCTTCCATCCATGGGGTTAAGGTTAAGGACCTGAACAAGCTCCTTGTTTCCTCTAGGCAGTCCTCGTCACTTCTCCCAGCCTCTCGGTCAGATACCTCTAGACCCTCGCGTTCACTTACTCCCTTCGGTAGTCCTTCGGCGCGTCTTCTGTATCTCTCCCTTCGCTCGGCTTATTGTTGTGCGAGTACGACTTTTCTATCGGTTTGTTCCTCCTCAAGTTCCTTCTTTCTATTTTTATTCAATTGGTTGGGCATGAATTCTTTGCTCACTTATCCACAGGGCAATAATCAACACATCAATTTATTTTATTTTTCCTTCCCGAGTACGTCTAGGCAGCGACGCCAAATGTTTACCCGCTGGGGTAACCTAGTTTACTGGTGCATATACGTTGTACGGAAATACAAATACATAAGATAGATCAAAGAATACCATAATCTTTATTAATCATCTGTAACTTGAATACATTTACAATAGTCTCCATCAGCCTATCTCCGAAGAGAAAGTACATTGCTTATATAAAACCCGAAGGGGTGTGACCAACCGTCACCACTGATTCCCAACCGCCATTCGGTAGTAACTAAGTACTGTCGGCTACACATAATACAACTAACACAACATAAAGTAAGTACTACGGCTAACATACATTAATTTATGTTTATATGTTGATGACATGCTTGTAGCTGGGTCTAACATGGATTACATAAGAGAGTTAAAACAATAGTAAGCAAAATCATGTGTTATGAAGGATTTGGGGGCAACAAAACAAATCCTTAGTATGAAAATTTGCAGAGATAGACAAAACAACAAATTGACTCTATCTCAGGTTGATTATGTTGAAAAGGTGTTGTAGAGATTCTCCATGAAGAATGCAAAAGTTGTCACCACACCTTTGCCTAGTCATCTAAAATTGACTAAGGAGATGTGTCCAAAGACACAAGAGGAGGAGGAAAAAATGTCCAAGGTACCCTATTCTTCAGTTGTAGATAGTTTAATGTATGTCATGGTATGCACTAGACCTGATATTGCACATGCCGTAGGAGTTGTTAGTAGGTATATGAGTCATCGTGGTGTTGAGCATTAGAATGCGATAAAATGGATTCTCAGATACTTGAGAGGTACATCCAACAAATGTTTATGTTTTGGGGGCTCTGGTACTGATTTACAAGGCTATGTTGACTCAAATTTGGTAGGCGACATTGATACCAGGTGGAGTACAACATGATATGTTTTTACTGTCGGTGGGACAGCGGTGACTTGGATCTCTAGGTTGAAAAAGGTGGTTTCTTTATCCACCACACAAGCAGAGTAAGTAGCTGCAACTGAGGCAAGCAGGGAGATGATATGTCTGCAATCTTTCATGAAAGAATTGGAAAAAATACAAGTTAACAATTATTTGTTTACAGAGAGCCAAAGTGTCATTCATCTTGCAAAGAACTCTGCCTTGCATTCAAAGACAAAACACATAAAGTTGAGGTATTACTTCATTCGATCGGTATTGGATGATGGCCGGTAAAGGTTGGAAAAGATACATATAGATGAAAATCCAGTGGATATGTTTACAAAGGCAGTGACAAGGGAGAAGCTGAACTCCTCTTCAACTTCGGTTGGTCTTCATGACTAAAACAATAAAATAGAACAACATAGTCCAAGGTGTTTCTTTCTAGTTGGAGCTACAAGATAAGTCTCCAAGTGAAAGATTGTTGGTTTGTGGTGACTGATCAAACTAGTATTGTACACTTTTCTGCAATTCGTGGAGTTCAGGGCAACAGGTTAAAAAAAAATTTGGTTGACTCGTGAAACATTTTTTGGGTTGACCCATCAACCATTTCCCTAGGTTGACTCGTCAAGCATTTTCGAGGTTGATCCGTCAAGCAAGTTTTAGGGTTAGGTTTTTTCTATAAGAAAAATGGTGTTAAGATTATGGCTTATTAGAGTGAAGAAGTACTATAGCATTTGCAGTGGTATTGAGCTGCAAGGGATTGCTGGTTGTAATCAGTTAAAATTACTAAATAATAATATTGGACTCTCTGTTTGGTGGACGTAGCCCAGGATTGAGTGAACCACGTTAAATTTGTGTATTCTTATTCAACTTATGTGTTTTATTCCTTTGCATTATTGATTATATTTGCATGTAACTATTAGATTTATATCTTCTAATCTTAACAATCAGACCTCTAATCCTTAAGAAATTTGTACCTAAAAAATGTAATATGGAATTATATGACATAGGGGAAAGGACCCAGTAGCCATCCAGGCTAACTTGGTGCACCTAGAACTCCTAAACCGTAAAGTGGATTTCCTCAATTTTTTCGGTGTGTTTCCGTAGGTGAGTCGAGAGCTTAAAGCTAAGGTTTCAACTTTTGGGTATTCGTCGATCTCTCTGTAGAGATCGTCGAGCGCAAAGTGGTCAAAAAGTGCCATTTCAAAAGTGGTGCCCGATACCCGCCCCCAAACCCCCCAATAGGTGACAATAAAATATTCAAAACATAATCACTTTAGACCCAATAACCGATCGCTATTTCACCCATCACCAAATGTGCACTTTATTATGATATATTGATATTGTTAGAGAAATCCCATTGTTTTTGTTTGTGTTTTCTAAATGTGAGCATGATGTAACCTTTTTGGTGCAAGTTGATGTGCAATAGAAACAAAATTGTACCAATAACCGTGCACCATAGTGTTTAGTTAATAGTGTCATGGTGCACGGCTATTGGGCATGTTACTAACACTTATTGGGTTTTTGTGTGTGTAGGAAATGACCATTTTGAAGTTGGTTATTGGGGGGTCTCTATGACAAAACCATATGGCGGGTACTGGGTCACTATAACAGTTATTGGGGGGCCGGTCAGTTATTGGGTCCTCTCCCCTAGTCATTGCAATATTCTATAAGAATGGACAGTGACTTTGATCAAACATGTGCATGTACTCTGGTATAGACATTGTGGATTTTGTGTAACATTACGCAATACATTTATAGACATTGTAGACGGCTAAAGCATTGAGGCGACGATGTAGTTGGGCAATTAAAGCTAAATAAAATATCAATGCAAATCAAATATACAACCTAAACTTATGTGCATTTATGGATTGATGTAGAGTAGATTTATCTCCATTTATTCACACCACACTATAGTGATTAATAAGTAGATGAAGATGTGACATTGCGTGAGACAACATTTCAGTTAGTGGCATGGAAAATTGTATACTAGCTACTGACAGGAAAAGATTGTATGGTGGTGAAATTTTGGAAATAGATCGATTGGACAGTTTTAGTGAATAACATTGATTTGGAGGTTTCATTTCACATTATTGAAGTCGATTCTTTTCTTCCACATCATTCTCCAATTGGCAGTAACTAACTTTCAGTGCCCATTTCGTAATTTTCTTTTCCTATTATTATTCAAGTCCAAAGTTTCAAATCATACGATCACAAAGACATAATACAGTTGAAAATACTAAGCATTACTATCAAAATAACAATACCTACCCATGAAAATCGTGAGGGAGAGTCCAGCCCGAGAAAGTAGAGGCTTCATGTAGAGCCCTGCACGGCATCTTCACTGTATCTGGACGAATCCTTATGCTGTTGAAAAGCTTGAGCAAAAGGGCCCTTCTGATGGCGAACTTCTTGTGGCTCAACATCATAGAATATAGGTGTCATAATATTCTTGGATTCCACCATCATTACTAATTCATTGAGGCACCATACGGAGTAGGCATAGTTTCTAGATAGTTTGACTTCCGAAGATTTCTTTTATGTAATAGAATCAAATCTATAGAAATCTTCCAAAAGGTTTAAGCATGTCAACTCAATAAGATGTTCCATGAGGCAATGGCTAAAGGTGCGAGGATTTGCACCTCGTTCCCCGCACCTTTAGCCATTGCCATACCCATACCATGCATATTCTGTCAGTACAGTACTCTCTCAGTGCGAACAGTACAGTACATCATTAGTTTTGCCGATGCCGTATTAGTATTAGTTTTTAAAAGTTATATTTTTTTATTCTATGTATGGCAAAGTATATATTATTAATTTATTATAAGTAAAACGCCTTAGTGTTAAACAAATTAGAGTGGTAAAAATATTTTATAAAGTTTTAATGAATATATTTAACTTGTTTATTAATTTTTAAGTGGTATGATTTATTAATTTATTATTTTTTTCTTTTTTATTTATGTTTTCTATTTATTACTAATGTAAATTGTTGAATTAATTTTTTTCTTTTATTATTATTTTCTTATTTTATTTTAATTTTATCTTTTTATTAAGTTTTAATTTTTAATTAGTTTATCTTATTAA
>MU227679.1:319157-346025 GCA_018584345.1 Thuja plicata
TAACATAATTTATGTTTGATATATTATATTAGTATATATTATATATTTAATTTAATATATGTTCTATATCTCATTTTATAATAGTTTTACGTTGTTTTAGTAAACACGAACGAACATATTTTAACAGAAAGTGGTGTCATCATCTTGCTTAGGAAGTGGAGTGTCAATAGGACTTGGAAGGACACTTTTCTCTTGACACACAATGAGATCATTTGGAACAGGATGAAGTGGGATGATGGGATAATCTAGGGAGATTCATTTAATTAAAAGTGGAAAAGGAAAATAAATCAATCAATTAATTATTATTTTTTAATTAATAAAGGAAATGGATTAGGAAATAGTCAAATAAATCAAATTATTAATAGGGGACAAGGTTGATGAATTAATTAATTAAATAAAAATATTTATTCAATTAATAGAGAAAATAATGATGAAATAATTTAATAAATATTAACTATTTTTTCCTATTTAGTGTAATAAATAAGCAACATTTACACCTCATCTTGAGTGTGTTTAACCAAAAAATACCAACAGGCTCCTGTTAAGGAGATCAATTTACAGATATTACATCTTGAATAGATAGATATAGGTTGCAAGTATACCTATACATACAACTATAAATGAAAAAAAAATAGCTATTACATTACTAATTACATCCAAGCAATCCAAGCTAGAGGATCATTAGTCCATTTGAGAACTCAATTATTCTGATCTTCTACCCTTGACTAAGGAGGAATGAATGTTGGAGGAAGGACTGCCACTGGGTTAGTCTGGACAACTTTTCCACCTTCAAGTGCAACTTTATTTAGCAGGTCATGATGTCGTTTCTTCAGATTGTTGAGGGCATGATCAAATGGTTGTACCTTTGGATTCTCCTGGGTAGTGGTAAATCCATAAGCTATCTCTTTCCTCAAAACTTTGACAACTCCTTCATTAAGAAACTCCAAAACTTCTTCTCATTCAATTTCATTATGACGACCACCTGTGATGAAACATTTTGGTAAATGAGTCTCCAAAGAGACTTAGTAAGGAATCTATCTCTACTACTAAAAATGTCCTCATTTCTTAATTTCCAAATGACCCATAAAATAATAGCAGATAATACATACCAAAAAACATTACAATAACTCTTAAGGCTCAGGAATGTTCCATAAATTACATGAAACAGATTGAAATTAACATGCTAGTGGAAACCAAACATTCCCCAAACCTCCTTTGCAAATAAACAATCAAAGAAAATATGGTTCATAGTTTCAAAGCCTCTGCAGACTGAGTAGATGTTAACATCACCATCATGCCTTTTAACAAGTAATTTATGCAGAAAGAGGCACCAAATGAAGAAAATGATCTTAGGTTCCACAAGTTTATGCCAAAGGTTCATAAGAAGTTTGGTCCAATTGGCTAGTTCCAAACTGAGGCTCCAACGAGAATTGAGATGATTAAAAATGCCATGGTTGTTAGTGAGTAGTGTGTAGATAGTTTTGGCTTTAGTGTAGAGAAATGGTGTGCCATTTGACCACTTTAGGGAGGGAATTTTGTTATCAATATTCTCACAAGGTCTCAACAGGTTTGATCTATTGCAGGAATCTCTAATCACAACATATGTCCTCCTTTGGGTTTTGGGAAGGTCAAACTTATGTTTCAAATCATGCCAACTGATGAGTCCTCCTTCCATAATGATATCAGAAAACTATCTGATGCCCTTATTGGCCTATTTCCTAGCAGAGCATCCTTGGAGAAGCGCAAGAGTCTTATCACCATGCATAGTGTTCCACCAAATGGATCTTTCCCCACATATTTTGTTATTGTCATAAATGATCCCATTGTTGGAGATCATTTTTCTTACATGTTCCCAACATTTCCAAATATATTTGAAGACATTAGATCCTGGAACCTTTATTGGAAAGTTTCTAGATAGGAGGTCATTAAGATGTAACCCTTTCCATGAGGATGCATAGGTTGGAGTAGCTCTGGAGATGTTATTTATGACTAATATTTTCCTGGGTTCCTCACGTGACACAAAATTTTCTATCCATTTAACTGCTAGTGATAATCCTCATGTCTTTAAATCTTTTAATCCTTGAACCCCTGATTCTTTTCTCATTGAGCATGACTTTCAGTTAACCCTATGTCTCTTCTTGTTGCCTTTCCCATATGACCATAGAAAGTCCCCCACTTTTTTTTGAATGTAATTGAATTGTGCTTGGTTGAATAACCATGATGAAGAGTAATAGATAGTATAAGAGGATGATATTTTTTGGCAGACTTGAAGCCTTCCTTCCATTGGTAGATAATTAGAATTCCACTTGCTCATTTTTTATATCAATTTTCTTTTTGATCCATAGCTACATATCATTCAAGTTGGGGTTAACCGAGAATGGGATCCCTAGGTACTTCACCTGTAGATTTGGTCCTCCCTAGTTTAGACCCAATTTATCACACTAGTTAGGAGTGTACTCCAACCAACCTAAGAGGATAGATTTGGGAAGGGATGCTTTGCCTCCTGAAGAAACACAAAACAAGTCTAGTTTTCTTATGAGATTACATAAATTTTCTTCTTTTAATTCAAACAGAATTGCAATATCATCTGCAAATTGTATTTTGGTAAGCTCTTCCTCATTGGGCAGTGTCACCCCTTGTACCTTAGGTGAGATAGAGTTGTCTCTAAGAATGTAGTGTAAAGCATCACCAACTATAAAAAACAAGGATGGGGCCAAATAACATCCTTGCCTGATTGATTTGGTAAAGTCAAAGGGATAAAACCTCATACTATTCAGTTCTACCCAAGCTCTGGCACCATTTAGGAGAGTTTGAACCATTTGATTGAATAGTTTAGGGAAACCCAATCTCTCAAGAATGATATTGATAAATTTCCAATCTATTTTATCATAGGCCTTTTCATAGTATAACAATAACATGGATACCTATTGATTAGAGCATTTAGCCCAATCCACTGCCTCCCAACATGTGATCAAGTTTTCCAATATATATCTCCCTTTCATGAATCCAGCTTGGGTATGATTGATGATATTAGGTAATATGTTTTCAAGCCTAAGGGAAGGAATCTTGGAAAGTATCTTGTAGAAGATGTTCAAAAGGGTAATAGGTCTCCAATTTTTTTATAAGTGTTCTATCCCCTTCTTTAGGAATTAACTGTATAATCCCAACATTGATCTCAGTCCCAAGTGACATTTTGTTAATAGCCTCATTATATACCTGAAGAAGATCATTACCAATCCATTCCAGATTGGCCTTGTATAATTCCACAGGTATTCCATTAGGCCCTGGAGCCTTCTCGTTGCTCAAGGATAAAATAACATTGCTAATTTATTCCAGGGAGATAGGTTTGTCTAAAGATTTAGCATCCTTGGGTGAGACATTTTTGGGGATGATGCTCTTAATTTTAGTTCTGGCCTCCTCCATATTTTTTCCACTCTCCTTAGTAGAAAAATGTTTACCATAGAAATCGACAAATGCTTTGAGAATATCTTCTTGAGTTTTTAGTTCCTTACCTTCTTCCCATATGGAACCAATTTTATCTCTATCTTCTTTGTACTTTAGCAGTTAGAAGAAGTACCTAGAGCCCTTATCCCCATGACGGATCCAATTTAGTCTTTCTCTTGTTTTATCCCCTTGTACATTGACATTTTGAAATCTCCTTAGAACCTCCCTGGGTTGTGCCGCAGAATCTTTAGCCTCCACACTAGATGGATTTTATTGGAGGAAATATTAAATATTTTTTTTAATGAAGTATGGGCAATTTTAAGTATTTACATTTTTCCCCTATTTGAGACAATGTAGTTTATTGTGCTATTTCCAAGAATAAAATTTTAATTGACCCATGTCTTAGTATTCTCTAGTGGGGGAGGTGGTATGCTCCCTTAAGAGATTGGTCAGTTTTTTTTAAAAAAAATGGGAATTCTCTCAAAAGAAAAGGCAAGAAGAGTCAAGCAGTAGTTCGACAGAAAATAGGGTTTGGTCGAGAGTCAACAGGTCTAGAATAGGGCAATTAGGGTCACATGGGACCATGACAAGTTAACAAGGGCAATTAGGATTATAGTGCCTATGTATAGGAACTTGAGGTTTATTTCTCCTCAATTGAATCCTTCATTTCTAGAGAAGAGGCTAGAGTAGAGAAGAGAAAATATGGTTGGAATTTGTGTGGAGAATCATAGGTTTGAGCACATCTCATGATTTGATCGACCATACGAGTACAAGAATTTGATACATATCTATTTCCTTTACCCCTAGGTAGCATTTATTGCATCATTAATATGGTAAGAAATGAAACTAGGCATATGCATAGGAAGTTATTTCATGTATGAATGATAGCAAAAAAAACACAAATGATGCGTAACTATGCATTTGAAGCTGATTATTGCGCATATGCAAGGTGATCCTACACATTTGATGAAAATGCACATTTTATAAGATGTACAAATATATGTTGATGTTGTACAAATGATGAAACTAGGCATATGATTAAGGACGTTTCTTTTTTGATAAGAAGTTGCACATTTGATAGCTAAAGTTGCGAATTTGATAAAACTGTACAAATGATAGGCGTAGTTGCACAATTGATATAATTGGGCAGTGTAGCAATGTTGAATAACATACAAGGATTTATTCAAGCACATGATAGGATGACACAATTCTTCTTTGATTGTAAGCTAATGCAACAGTATTAATGTCATGCACATTATACTTTCCTACCCAATGCAAGAGGGATGATCTGTCAGATGTAGAGCTTGAAGTACTTGATGTCATATGGTTGTGGTATGTGTAATCAGCTAAAATTGGTCTAGTAAACCTATAGCCCCTAATTCAATTAATTGACCTTAAAAATCCTAAAATCTAAGGCATTTACTACTAGACCTTAATTATGCAAGCAAATCCTAATAATCCCCCTTTTGCATAATTAAACCAAGTTCCTAAATCAAATCATCAATTTAATCCTAACCCAAGCTTGAAAAATCATTTAATCACTATACATTGCACACTTAAATAAAATTTCTTACACTTTTATTAAATGAATCCATTCACACATGAGTGTGCACACTTCATCTTTGATTAAAAGGTGATTAAGAGGGTATTTTTCAAAATTTCCTTATTCTCCCTCAACACACACAACTTTTACCAATCAATAACCTATCACATGGATTGAAGGAGAGTGCATCTCAACTGCCTTTCGTGGTTAAATCTCAATCGTCCATTTTGAGGAAATTTCTTATAAGGGATAACTCTCCTTGTTGAAAGATGAGGCATTGTTGAAGTAACATTATAATGTCATTTTGATTCTAGGGTAATACTCATTTGTTTAAGAGCATCCTCATTCTAGCATAGTATTTGCATTTGTTCTTAGATAGTTTAATTTCTTATTATTTGCTGCATCTTGTTAGATTAATCTCATGCTAGTTCATGCATTTTCATAGTTGCATTTAGCATCTCATTTCCATTTCTTGAAAGGAAAAGTATGCAAGTTCATGCATCATGCTCACCTTTGAATCTTCCATTTTGGAGTAGTCCATTCACTAATTCTTGTGCCAATCTGATGAGAATCTATTAAGAATCAAACTCGCTTCATCTACGAAGAAATAAGTTGATTTTGGGTGTTTTTGCACAATATTAGAGTTAAATTTGAAGATTAGTGACCCCTAAGCTAATGGTTTATTGAGTGTAGGTTGTTTGTAGGTCAATACTACATTTAGACCACACATTTTGGGTGCCCACCGCGGGGCACAAACTATTTTTGGCCCCAAGTTCATAATATTTTTGATATTTTTTCTAAAACTGTGCTTATTATCGTACTTCTTGTCTGATATACTCGTACAAAAAAATGACTATTAGAGCTTTGACATTTCATGTTATATAAATTGTCATACGACTCTAAAATCTAGTTCTTTTGTCATTCGATCCTGCAGGAATAGTCGTATGAGGCATCATCTTTCCTTAAATTCTCGTATGGCTTCTATTATATTGTCGTACGGGTATTAATACCAGTTCATTTTCTGTACTATGTTGTTTCAAAAATAGAGAACATTTTTAGGGGTTTGTTTGAATTGATCTTTGGTTTTTAACCCTTGATTTTGTTTTGTTGGTCTTCTAGTTTCTTAGTTTTACATCCTAACGCATCTTTGTAGGACATTTGGTAGAAGATTCGCTTGCCCAAGAGACACCACTTGAAAATAATCTTTCTTGCAAACTACTAACTCCTTTGTGCTAGTAGGATGCTTTGAAGAAGAAATTTGATTAAGACTACTAAGCTTGTGATGTTTGTAGGTTGCCTAAGCTCACGTCAATCAAACGATCGTTCTTCTTTACATTATTTAGGCACATAGTCTAGTTACGTGGTTTCTTGTGTGGGTCAAGTTAAGCTTTATGAGATTATGCTCTCTTTCCTTTTGGGAAAGATTAGAAACCTAGACGTGTTTGCCTTGTCTTAGGCAAGCAATCTTTTGGGATAATTTTGGAGTGTTTGGAAAAAACAAAAGGAAATAGGAGATTATGCTCTCTCTTTCAGGGAGAATCATAAATCTAGAATTTATCTTTGCTATCCAATTTATTTCATGCATTATCTTTAGAGGGCCTTCTGGTTGAGGTAAAAATCTCCCGGGAACAACCCAAGTGAGGACAAGGTAGAAGCCAACCCTTCCACCTCACTATAATAAAGACGCTTCCTTGAGATTAAAGTCTCGGGAGACCTCGTTGATCCTTAGACATGCTTGGATGTTTGTAGAGATGAGAGGCTTCAATCTTGTTTGTGATACTACACTCATTCTGGGTACTCATAGGGCTATAGACCTCAATCTTGCTTTGCAAGACCATGGAAGGTGATTATGAGTGGATGCCCTTACTAGAACCTTTATGTTAGAATCCACCTGGTTCACCTCCTAAATTGGGCTAATCCAAGTGCAAGGGAGATAGTAACTCCCCCAAGACACTTTCCATATCGTTCCCTCATTAGTGTTTAGAGTCAGCTAATACGACATCACTAGACCCATTGCATGGCTGGTGGTAGTCATATTTTGATTAGCTATTGGGTGTGTACCTAAGTCAGTGAGTGAGGATTTTCTCACTAAGCAATCAATTTTCCCTCCTTCGTGTTTGATGTGCTTGAATCACCTTGAATTAACACTAAGAACATCATAAGACACTATCATATTAGAATTGAACAAATTGTCCAAAATTTTCATACAAATCAAGTGGCAAATTGTCCCTGACATGTCTTGTCATTTTGTCCAGTGGGAATTGTCGTACGAAAAAACAACCTAAAAGAAGTAAGTCGTATGGTCCTTTGGGAATTATCGTCTAACACGTGAGAATCATCGTACAAGTATTTGAATCAAAATCCAATATTGTCCTTTGATCTTTGATATCCTTGTGGTCGGCTTGACTTTCATCTGTGTGGCTTGAATCAGTTATCATACCCTATTATAGCAATCATGTGTCCTTGACATAGTGATTGGACCCATTTTCATCTCTCATCTTAGATTATTGAATGATCTTACTTGTCGTGATCTGTCTCATCCATAATCAATCCCAATAAGCTCGGTCACAAGTGTCACCTGGTAGACATTCAAGTGTCAATCTCGATACCTTGTACCTGGCTCAACTATCTTTCATTAACACATCTCTCATCAATCTCTTAAAAAAGTGATCATTTGGTGGTCTTTGACATTGACCCATCAATCTAGTCATTTGAAATCCTCGACCGCATTTATCTTTCATGCCAATAAATACTAGAAGCTAGCAACATAAGTTTGATCTTGATTCAAAAGGTAAGACTATCAACCATCCTACCCCTAGACCCTTGTCCTGTCAAAAACCAAAATCTACTCAAAGGAATCCAAATCAAGATAAACCATCCATATATCAATCAATACCCCTATTCCAAGATTCAAGTCCTCGACACCAATCATTTCATATTGATCATCAAAATGAACCAAACATGTCTAGGTTTGATTGGGTGTCTAGTCAGGGCCGACTGAGCCACCATAGTAGCGTCTCTTCCTCTATTGAGGATCCTATTGAAGAAGAAATTAGAAGATGTCAACAAGACAAGCATTTCCAAAAGATGATGCAAACGCTCATGCAACTAGAAAAGGATAAGTATTTCATGCATCAAGCTTCCACATGGGTCAAAATCCCTCCAGATTTTGACATTAAAGGACTAATACAACATGAGGAAGAATCTCCTATCGCTATTCTCAACCAACAACTACAAGACATGAGATGTGAACTCAGAGAACTAAAGAAAGAAAAAGAACGATCTTCCAATAAATATTCACTGGAATCTATATGTCCCTATCCATTTGACAAGAATCTATGCATGCCACCATTTCCTCCCAAAGTTGAAATCCCCATGTATGAAAATTACAATGGAGATGGTGACCCCCAAGACACGTGAGATAATTTTGCACCCTTAGCATGGAATTTATGCATGAAAAGACATACCTAATGAGACTCTTCCCTCGAAGCCTAATCGATCAATCTTTGGAATGGTTCACTAAGCTCTCACCAGACGTTTAGATATTTGATGAACTCGTGCAGAAATTTATCTAGCAATATTCCTACAACATCTTGCATACGGTCACTAAGTTGAACCCGTGTAACACCAAAGAACACAACAATGAGACTTTTGTTAAATTCCTCCAAAGATGGAGAAATATATTCACAAGGTATCCTAGACAAATCCCATAAATAAAGAAGATAGATATCATCATCATAACTTGGTACCCGAAATGAACTATGCCCTCTAAATGAAAACTTATGCTACCTTCAATAAATTGGTAGAGAGTGCCATCCAGATTGAAGAGGTTCTTGTGAAGAAAGGTGAGCTCACCTTGTAAGAAGACACTAAATACTCGAGCAGTCCCAATAACAACAATGGTAAAGGCAAGAACAAATATTGGAAAAAGAATAAGAATGTGGTCAACGATGGAGTGGTTGATTCATCTAGTTTCAAGCCCAAAGAGCCAATATTCAATCTATCTAGTAGCATCCAGGATGCTAACAAAAACTCAAATATTTCTTCAGCATCAAAGGATAATCAAGACACACAGAAGGACAAAGCACCATGGATATCCAAGTCCAAGAAAATTTTTACTCCTCTAGGAGAACCACTCAAAGTGGCACTAAAAAATTTATTAGCTAACAAGATCATCACATTACCAAACTCAAAGCCTTGGGAACCAACAGTCAAACCTAAGTGGTGGAATGACAATCACTTTTGTGAATATCATAATAACAAGGGATATTTGACCAACAAATGCATGAAGCTAAAACATGTAATACAAGACTTGATTGACATCGAAACTATCACTGTTGACGAACATCATTCGAATAGTGATCACAAGGCTTTTAAACAAACTCTACCCTCTTACAAACAAGGGGAATCATCAAAGAATCAAGGATTCAAAGTGAATTACACCTATGATAATAACGACAATGTGATCCACATGCTTGAACCATACAATCAATCGGTCAATGTGATCATAATCAAAGATAATAAAGAGTCTTAATATGCCAATGATGTAACTAGAAATCAATCCAAGGTCACTCTTAAGGGAGTAGCCTCCTCATCCAAATAACCTGTCACATCTATAATAAATTCCTTGACATCAAAACAAATGACCTCATTAATTCCTTCCATGAATTACAACCTGTTCGATGAACTACAATGAATACCTGCCCAAATTTCTATTTCGGAAGTGCTTAAGATGTCACTATCACACAAAGAGATTCTTGAAACTGCCTTCTAGAAACAACTATGCGAAAAGACCTCAGTTTCGATTGATTCCAAACAATGGTGGGTCACTTGACCTTTCCTCATTACCTGTCTTTCTCAGAAGAAGATGATAAGTTGCTAAATCATCCGCCCAATCAACCTTTGCACATAGAGGTTTTGATCCACAAGCATATAGTCAAATGCGTCTTGATAGATGGAGGTGATGGTTTGAACATTTGTACTCTCAAAATTGTAACAACATTGGGTTTCTCAGATCATTCTATAGATCCCAGGAGGAAAATAACCATAAAGACATATGACAAAGAAGAAAGGTCCTCAAAGGGATTAGTTGTGTTAGCCATCAGGGTAGGACCAATTGAGAGAGACATAATCTACCAAGTGTTAGATTTACCTTTGGCCTACAACACCTTATTGGGAAGACCTTGGATCCATGATATGCAGGTTGTCCCCTCAACATACCATCACTATGTGAAGTTCCCTCGTAACAGAGTGGAGGTCTCTATCCCGACTGATAACACCTACTCTTGCAACAATTTGAAACAAGATGACAAAATGGTCCCACATAATAAAGAAGCGTTTCAATAGCCAAGAAGCTGAGAGTTCTAGAGAAACTATCATGAGGAAATTTGAGCAAAAATTAAAAATCAAAGACACGGGAAATGGGAGAATATCAACTGCCTCTGTTTCCATCTATGGCTAATCTTCCTACACCCCATAGGTCTTATGGAAAACCCTTGTCATTATTCAAGCCTTCAACAATACATGAAGGAACGAGTATGGTAAAAGCTAATGTTTCTCTTTTATAGGAAAATGAAGAAAAAGATGTCCTTTCCTGGCTTTACAAAGAAGAGCACAAACAAGAAGTCAAACATGTTGATATCTCCCCACAAAAGTATGGAAAAACATACCAACTCATGCAATGAATGGGGTATAAAGGAAAATGACCCCTAGGAAAGAATAAAGGATTTCTAGAGCCCATGCACACCAAATTCTAGAGTCCAACAGACAAAAAAAGGCTAGGATACCATGAGAAAAAATCCAATCCCTCCTCTAGAAACGATCCCATATTTGATCAAGTAGAGGAATCTGAGGATGAGTCTGGAGAAGAGGCATAAATTACATAGTTATCTTTTGAGAGGTTGTTACATATACAAAAAAAGAATCCCGACTACCATGGAGAGCCCTACATTCCACATTAGTTAAGAGGTCCCTACGAACTAAATCCCCAAGACCAAGAAGAAAATCAATTAGCTGAAGAAGTGATGAGCCAACAACAACATAGTGATTCACCCGAAGATGATTTAGGTATAGGCCAAGAAGATGGACAAGAGGAAAGACACACTAACTAGGGGAAATTGGTCACTATTACTCACATACTTGATCTACCTCACTTCGTGGATACAAGAGTACAAGAAATCAAGGTATCTTCACCTCAGCCAATGTCAACACAAGAAGCCAAAATACAAACACCAATACAAGAAGGTGAAGATCAACAAGAAGAGGAGGGTAGCTCAAGTGAAGACGAAGGAGTTTTTATGACCATAATACAATATCTGGGTAGATCTAATGATATCCAAACCGATTCTCATTCGTGCCAGTTCGGTCAAGGTATGGAGAATGACCTAGAAGGATGACATCCTCACTGAGGGAAACCAGTCGCCACTACTCATATACTAGATATACCTCATTTTGTGGAGATAAGTTCTAATGAGTACAAATGAGATTCCCTCTCAGATGCTATAGTGGATATTGAGGTTGATGTCATTCATAAATATGTACCTCATTTTGAAAAAGGGGAACGTTGAAATGCTACCCAAATGAAATTTCTCACCGGAAGCATAAATTGGAACTTTGGAGATAATGTCAGGAATCTCAATACCCAAAATACATCCACATCAAGGATTGAGATGGTCCCTATGAGAACTTTTCTTAACTGGATGGCTAGACAGGAGGAGAATCGACATTCTAGCATTAGATCAAAAGAGTTAGATTCACGTAATACTAACAACGACTCTAATAGTGATGTTAGGATGCTTCACGATCTAGGCAGTCCTTCAGAGAGTGACATAATAGATCTTCTCTTAATATTCAAAAGTTCTGATCATGATAACGTGGTTCTATCCCTAGAACCAACTGGATCTTTGTTCCTAATGCACCTTGAACTTATTGAGTGGAATTTAAACGAGCCTCTAAACATGATTTCTTGTCTGAATGACTATACCTCGGTATGCTACTTAAATGCTATTGAACCCCTTACCTCTTCCACTAGTGTAACAAGCATGAACATGACAAAGGAGGATATCAAGTTTCTCAGTATTAAAAAGAAAAAAGAAAAAGAAAAAGGGGTCTAGCGATGAAAACCACATTGTGGCAGTGTCAGAACCCAAAATAGTAAAAACAAATGACATATCTAGTGGTGAAAATTTCTCAGAGGGGCCAGAGGATGGGAAGCTTGATATCCTACCTAATCAATTTTAGGAGCGGTCTTCAGTACTCATAGAGCCTATAGAGCCAATGAACTCGGGAACAAAAAAATCACCTCAGTTGATCTACCTAGCACAATTATTGTCTTAAGAAGGAAATAAACAATTCACATAGTTTTTCATGGACAAAAAGATAAATTTTGTTTGGTCCTACTCAGATATTCAAGGACTTGACACTGACTTAATAATGCATTACTTGTCCATTGCTCTTGTAGTAAAACTAGTAAAAAAAAAGCTCAGGAAAATGCATCCTCATGTGTCATTATTGGTTAAGGATGAACTAGAGAAGTTGTTGAAAGTGGAATTCATAAGAGCTATCACTTATGTCGACTGTATCTCAAATATTGTACCTATTTCTAAGATTGACAAATCAATCATAGTATGCATGGATTTATGAGATCAACTAAAGCTTGTCCAAAAGATGACTTTCTGCTTCCCAATATTGACATGATTGTGGATCTCATAGCAGGATATGAGATGTATTCCCCAATGGATTGCTTCTCATGGTACAACCAGAAAGGATAGCCCCCAAGGATCGGGAAAATATGAATTTTACTTGTGCTTAGGGTACGTTATCTTGGAACGTCATGCCTTTCGGTCTTAATAATGCAGGGGCAAATATCAGAAAGCTATGCAAACTATATTCCACGACATGATGCACATGAAGAACATGGAAGACTATGTTGAAAAAACCTTGGCTAAATCAACAAAAAGAGCTACACACCTGACAAACTTAGAGAAAATACTTGACACGATGAAACATTTGAAGTTGAGGTTGAACGCAAAGAAGTGTGCCTTTGGTGTAACATCTGGAAAACTCCTCAGGTATATTGTCTCAACAAAAGGCATTAAAGTTGATCCATAAAAAGTGAAGGCCATAATGTAGATGCAACCACCAAGGAATATCAGTTAAATTAGAACATTGCAAGGAAAACTACAATCCAGAAGAAGGTTCATCTCACAGTTAGCAGATAAGGCTCAACCCTTCACAAAGAAATTACATAAAGGTGTAACATTCAAGTGAGACAATGGGTGTGACAAGAACTTCCAACAAATCAAGGAATATCTAGAAAATCCACCTATTCTAATGACACCTATACCAGGAAAGTCACTCCTATTGTACATACGCTCTATTGAAACATTTGTTGGAGCCTCGTTTGCACAACATGACCAAATAGGAAAAGAAAGAGCCATTTACTACATCAACATAACAATGGTTCCTATGAGCACAATTACACAATCATCGAGAAAAATTTCTTAGCAGTTGTATTCACCTCACAAAAGCTCAGACATTACATGTTGGCGCATTCAGTCAAGTCAATTGCAAAAAATTGATCCTTTGAGGTATTTATTGAACAAGGCAACCTTGATTGGCAAAATAGAAAAATGGGTGATGATACTCAGTGAGTTTGATATTGGATATGTGGACAGGAAGGCCATTAAGGGACAAGTCATTGCTGATCACTTGACAGATGCTCCTCTTCAAGACAGTAAACTGCTAGCCATCAAATTACCTGATGAATCTATCCTATATTTGACAGAATACCCATGGAAAATGTTCTTTGATGGATCATTCACACAAAAAGGGTCTGAAGCTGGTGTAATTTTTATAACTCCAAAAGGATATAACATTCCTAAAGATTACAAGATGGTTTTTCCTTGCACAAATAATATATCCAAGTATGAAGCCTTAATGAATGGGTTAAAGTTAGCCACCAAGTGGAAAATCATGGAATTACACCTTTATAGAGACTCCTAGCTAGTAATCAACCAAGTTAATAATCAATACCAAACTAAAGATGAAAAGCTTACACCATACAAGAGAATGGTTGATGAACAGAAGAAATACTTTGTCTTTATCACATTCCAACAAGCTCCAAGGGTAGAGAACAAAGTAGCTGACACCATGACTTCTCTAGCCTCGATGTTACAACTGGAGGAACATCAATCACACTATGAATTCCTGGTGGAAGAGCTCCCCTTTCCAACATTTGATTCCCTAGAATCCCAAATAATGTGTTCAATTGTAGGCACTGAGTCCTATAGATACAACCAAATATACTCATACCTACGAGACTAGATAATCCCTAACGACCTATCTAGAAATTAAAAGAGAAAACTCATTTGAAATGCACTGTGTTACTTGATCATAGCTAATGATTCATATAGACGAGGTCTAGATGGTGTTCTTCTTAGGTTTCTAGAACGCGAAGAGTCTGAACATATGCTAAAAGAAGTCGACAAAGGTATTTGTGGGTCTCATTCGAATGGTCTCTCATTAGCCAAGAAAATCCTAAGGGTCAGATACTATTGTCCTTCAATGGAGAAGGATATTGTTCAATTCGCCAAATCCTGCAAGAAATGCCAATTACATAATAACTTGATTCACGCTCTTGCAAGAGAACTACTGCCATTCATCACACACTGGCCATTTCAACAATGGGCCTTTGACTTGGTGGGTCAAATATATCCTTCATCATCTAGCGTACACAATTTTATCATCGTTTCCATTGAGTACTTCACAAAGTGGGTGGAAGCTCTCCCTTTAATCAATGAAACCGATAAACAAGTATCAATGTTCATCCTAAACTATATTATCTATAGGTACGGGATACCTTCCTCTATTGTAATAGATAATGGGGGACAATTCAAGAACAAAGAATTTGATGAATTGTGTAATAAATTCCATCTTACCCAACACTGGTCGTCTATCTACTTTCTACAAGGAAATGGACAGGCTGAAGCATCAAACAAAAACATACTAAAAATCTTACACACAACAGTGAGAAAATCAGGAAATGATTGACATCTCCAACTGAATCTAGCTTTATGGGCCTATCAGACCAGTATTAGGACACCTACAGGGAAAACATTATTTGCATTGGTATATGGCACAGAAGAAGTATTACCAATTAAGGTAGAATTTCCATCACTCAGGGTCTCTTTACAAGGATTCATAACTAATGAACATTACTAGATTTTGAGAATCCAGGAATTAGAACTTCTTGATGAAAGGAGCCAAGAAGCATTTGACCATCTGATGTTCTATAAGAAAAGAATGTCTAGAGACTATAACAAGAAAGGGAGACACTAATAATTTCAATTTGGTCTTGTACTCAGAGAGAAGTCAAAGAATCAATAAAATTGAGAGCACAAGGGAAAGTTTGAACCCAACTGGCGGGGTCCATTCGTGATTACTGCAACATTTGGCTTTGGAGCCTATCAACTGTCAACTTTTCAAGGAGAAACATTCCCCGATCTAATCAGCACAATCCACAAATTTTTTTTCTAAAACTAAACATTCTAAGAAAGAGCAATTCCTATACAGAGAAAATGTTGCTGAATTTTTTTTAAAAAAAGAAAAAATGAAGAAAAATCATAAAAGAGGAAAACTTCCTGTAAAATGATCATCTTGGTGAAAAATTGGCAACAAGTGCCTTGATGAATAAAAAAAAATAAATTGAAAACAAGAAAAAAGTGCCTTGGTGAAAACCTAGTAAACACGTGTCACTTGTAATTAATGCTCCATATATCAATGCGTAGTTTGGCTATCCCGCATGTAGAGGCTTCAACTTGCTTTGTTGCATGTATACACTTTCAGTCGCTTTCGTGACCTTGTGCAAATTATCTTAATTGGCATCTCACCACGATAGCTTGTGATCAGTCGATGTCTTAGTCCTAGGAATTCATTCCTCGCCAAGGGAAATATCCTTGCAATTTTGACAACCAAATCAACATCTTGTCAGTCATCTCGCCAATCAAAGTCAGTTATCCTTGTCTATCAGCCACTGGAAAAATTACCACTAACACAATAGTGTTTCTCAACACCCTAAGAAAACAATGTTTCTTAGCACTACCTATTTGGACACATCGGTGTTTCTCAATACACCTTGAATAACACATCATGAACCTTAATATTGGCTTAATAAATTTCAAGCATGCAACTATTTTTCTCAACACTACGCACTCACAAGCACGATGGTGTTTCTCAAAACCCTACATAGATAAACATCTAACTCTCAGACACTTGCTAAATGTATGTTGGACATTTTCTTGAATGTTCTCTGTTATCAATGCGTTTCACTTATATTTTTATTTGATTGCTTATTGTTGGCGTGGTCTCGATGATCCTACAATGTTAGATAAACTGGGTGTATGTGATAAGAACTTCTGCATTAAGGTGGAAAAGACTCACATACCTTGAATCCATTTATTTTCACACCAAGGTGAGGTTAGAACTATAGCCTTGACTATTATTAACCTTTCTGTTTACGCAAGATCGTACTCATGGTTATCTCAACTTTGTATGCCTCGATATTGTTGTACCCTTGCAATATCAACTAGAAACAATGTTCAAGTCATCTTAGTTTTAATACCTCAATGCTTGCATTGATTTCCCACATTTTATCCAATGATGGTCATACTCATATCCTTATGGTCACAATGGCACCAATAAGGGTTGTATCGACTCTAATGTCTCAAAAGATCGATGAGGAAAATTGGCTAAAGAATCAGTGACTAGAATCACGTTGTAGGTTGCATATCATCTTAGGCTTGCATTTCACACTGGAATTATAACATTGAAGAGCTATCCCTTAAATCCTTCACCGAAACAGACAACTACATTCACTCACCTGCAATCTCAATCATCTCAACACTATATACCTGCAAGAAAGGGTGAGAATCAATCATACAAGAGGCATGAAGTTGTAAGCTATCACATCGGATCAGAGCATGCATAATTTTTCAGATGGCACTATTTTTTACATCAGCATAAAAGGATAACAATTAGAGATAAAATGATACGATACATGACAAGAACAAGCAAACAAGTTAAATCTCACAAAGAGTTTCTATTTAAAGTGCATTAAACATCATATGAAAAGATGATAATCACATGAGCAAGAAGATAAGAAATCATGTACCAAAGAAATTTACACATCGAATGAGAAGAGAGATCATATATATATATATATATATATGATCTCTCTTCTCATTCAATGTGTAAATACAAAAATGTGAACATGTGATCCCGAGCCAAATGTACACCCTTGATGAAAATCAACGATGTATACATCTATATATCTCAAAAAAATTAGAAGGGGATAGGGATAAGATAGAGAAGGGGATATGAAGACTGACTCCTTCCCTTGTGTTGATGCTCAAATCAAAAAATTGGATTTCCTATGGACTTGCCAATCCAATGCTGGGAAACCCAAGTGATTTGGCCAACTAACAAGTTTCAACCAAGGCAAGGTTGAACCTTCTGCAATTTTGGCTCTGCAAAACCAAGGCTGGTAGGCCTATACCTTGACTTATCCTTCAAGTTACAAGGCTTTTTATAGCAGATAAGATACACTTCAAACTTTTCTCACTCAAGTATGGCAAGACACTTGAAATAAATCAAATTGTAATCAATACAACATAGAACTGCAAAATTGAATGGTTTGTAAGAATGCTTTGAATATATGTATAAATGTATGAATGCTAGAATATCTCAACAACTTAAAACAATGAACTAAATGACTATATACAACAATTAATTAGATCAGTGCCTATATCAACTAGGGTAATAGAGTCAATCTGATTTCAATCCTATGTACAACCTTGCAAGATAGTATATGTTCCAATACCATCAACTATTCAAATTCTATAGATGCAGAGAAATTAAGTGTATTCATATCCTTGTTAGTTCAAATGAATTTAACTCCTATGGTTGGGAGACCAGTTGAATAAGAAGCCGGAAACACTGACTTTTGACAAACTCCTTGATAATCAACCAATGATATAAGACATATAAGATATCAACACAAGCATTGAAAGAGTAGCAATTGAAATTCTTTCAATAATGGCAAGGGACTAACTGAAATGAATTGAATTTTATTACCACAAGTGAGACAAAAAACACTTATCTTTAATTGATTTTGGAAAATAGTACATTTGAGTCCATGTTGCAGTTGTGATCGAACTAGAATAATAATAATAGTCAATGTAATCTTTCACATGGTCTTGGAATCCTTATTTGTATAAAGTCCAAGGGATGCATACAAGATTCAGACTGATGTGTCTCTTGATAAATAAAACCTAATCCTAAGATCAACAACTGAACATTAGTACAATTAAGGAGTAATTAACATCGTTGTTAGAAATGATTGTCGACCATAAGGATAATAACAATAGTTATTTAGAAAATCCTGTGTGATTCATCTCAGATAATTAAATAATGAATTTTCATCATGAACATCATGGTACTTTGACCATATGTTCATCTACATGCTATGTATAAACTCTACATGATATTAGATATCACGAACAATTTCAGTATCAAAAACTAGATCGTCAAGATTGTCAACTATCTTCAAACATTCTCCATCCTCGTGAATATTCTGCTAAGAATGTCTGCATGTCTTTATCTTCCTTAGAATTTCATGAAGATCACATTATCCTATTGGCAGATGGATCCATGTTTCACCACCTTCGAAACCCTGTATGAGAATGTCAACGATGTAACAAATAGTATACAAAACCCTAGCTATCATAAAGATATAATTAAAATATTGAGATGACAAAATAAAATCCTAGTCAACACTACCACCTAGGCATTCTATCTTTTGACCATCGGGGACATGTGTCATCATCTTGCAATGCCTCAATGAGTAAAAGACATTCATCTTTCGATCACGGGATCATGCCGACTATTGATTCCTTTCATGTTTTTATAGAAGATCACATTACTTAGAGTCTGTGGGTCTAAGACACACGTTGCTTAGGCGTAATCCCTTAAAGGCTAAACCAAGTGCATCTTCCGATCGTGGGATTGTGACGACTGCAGATCTTTGTCTAGATTAACAGTAGATCAATCTTCTGCTTGTTGTAAAACTCGATCACATTTTTTGATTAGTTTAAAAATCACCGTTGATCTAACCCACATGTTGAAAGATGGGGGCTTTAGTAGTTCTTATTTTAATGTGCTTTATAAATGATGAGCATCCTTATCAGTCTGCTCATCGATAAACAACTGCCAACTATATCCTTGCTGTCTCATCATTCAGAACGTTTGCGGGCCCAGTACACATGTCACCTAGTTGCGTTCCCTTGAAGGATAAATAACGATCATCTCTGCTTTGAGGGATAATGCTAGCCATAGATCCTCGCTGAATGTTAACCACCAATCGTTGCATTTGCACTTTTTAGAACCTGCGAGTCTGGGACATGTGTTGACATATCGTGATGCCTTGAAGATTAAATAACATTCATCTTTGGCATTGAGGAAATAGGCTGACCATCAGATGAAGTCTGATCTGTTTGATGTTTAAATAACTTTGACCTCAGTCAAGCGAGATCTTAGCGGACACCTGTCAGCTCGTCGTGTTCCCTTAATGAATATATATCGTTCATCTCCAATTTAAGGGATAGTGCCAACCGTCGATGCTCATTGAAGTTTAATCTCCGATCAAATCTGCATTAAAGTATAAATAACAAAAAACCTGCGAAAATATACACAATGACTAAATATGAATTTGAATATAAGAATTGATAACATTAAAGTAAAACAACAATATGAAGAAAATAAATCTAATCAATATAGGCATAAAAATACTTCCCTGAGTTATTTCAAATGTGCAAATTGACCAGTAAATCCGGGTTCCACCAGTGGCTCTCTCTGGGGATGTGTGTTCATACTTGGACACAACAAGATCTCAGTTTTCTCTAGAGAAGTAGACCCAAAATAGAAATAAAAGGAACATAAAAAAAATAGAACATAAAATAAAAAATGTAAAAATTAGAAACACTCCATGTTCAAGAGAAAAATGACTTTAAATATTGAGCATGAGTCGGGAATTCTTGAATGTGGCCTTCTGTGTCTTGTAATAAATAACTATTTTCTCCTGCATTCTCAAAAACTTTATATGGTCCAAGCCACAAGGCTTCAAACTTGTCATGTTTTACTTTGTCCTGGTCTTTGGCATTCCATTGCAACACCCAGTCTCCCTTCTAAAAATTTCTCTCTTTGGCTCTCTTATCATGCAAAGCTTTAACTTGCATTTGTTTCTTAACTTTTTGACTTTGTGCACTTCTTCTGATTTCATCTAGTTTTGCAAGCTGATCCATCCTATTCTCCATGAAATCTATGTCGTCTAATTGTTCTTCTTTGAAAAACTTATACAAAGGGAGTAGATTATTCAAAGGTAATCTAGCATGTTTCCCATAGACCAATTTGTAAGGAGAAAACCCTATAGACTTTTTGACTATTATTCTATCAACCCAAAGTACTAGGGGTAATTTGGAGTCCCATGCCCTCTTGTTATTGCTTAAATTTATCTTAATGATCTTCATTATATTTTTGTTACTTGACTCTGGCTGACTATTTCCTTGTGGATTGTAAGGGGAAGAGTATCAAAAATTAATACCATAAGTATTACAAAAATCAGAGAACTCTTTGGATCTAAAACACACGCCATTATCACAAACAATCTTGCAAGGAACACCAAATCTTGTTAATATATTCCCTGTTAAGAATTTTATCACTACCTTACTTGTAGCTTGTCTAGAGGGTATGGCCTCAACCCATTTAGTGAAGTAATCTGTTGCAACTAAAATCCACTTGTGTTGTCCACTGAAGATATTAGTAATTTCACTAATGAAATCTATCCCCCAAATTTGAAATGTCTCTTCAATTAACAAAGTTCTGAGGGATAGTGCACCATATACTTTAATTTCACTAAAAACTTTTGACAAGCTTCACAATTTCTAACATATGTGTAACTATCTTTAAAAACATGAGGCCAATAATATCCTACATGTAATATCTTATGGGTGGTAGTTCTTGCTGAAAAGTGACCACCACATACTCCATCATGCTACTCCTTTAATATTGAATCTACTTGGTACATATTTGGACAAAATAGAAGAACACCTTCTATATTTTTCCAATATAAGTCACCTTGTATCAAAACATACCTAGATGCTTGTAAATTTATTATTCTTTTTTGATTATCATTTAAACCTTCTTGACATTTCATGTGCTTCAAGAAATATACTATATCAATATACCAAGGGCAATTTTCAATAATCACTATTGATTTATCAGAGCTCACCTGATTGACTTGAACTTCCTCAATATTTGATTCAGCCATAAGTTTAGCAAGACCTCGCCCTCTAACCAAATTTGTTATTTGGATCTCCATGTCAAACACCTGGGTCTGATTCACCCATCTGCATCTCCTTCCTCTAACTTATGATTGCCTGAATATGTCTTTAATTGCTACATTTGGCACATAGGCTATCACTTTTGCCCCTACCAAATATGGTCTAAAATATTTCACTGCTTTGACAAGGGCATAAGCTTTCTTTTCATTTATGTCGTAATTCAATTTTGCTACTTGAAGAGTTTTACTAAAAAATGCTATTGGCTGCTCATAGCCCTCATCATGTTTTGTAACATAACAACAACACTAGTATGATAAGAGGCAAAAGAAAATAACTGAATTTTTTGGGAGAAATCAGGTGTCTTAAGGACTGGAGCTTCCTTGATTTCTTCCTTGATATTAGCAAATGCCTCTTGGGCCTCATTCACCCATTTTATCTCTGCACCTTTCTTGAGCATCTTAACAATAGGTTTAATTATTTCTGAGAAATTTGGGACAAATCTTCTTACAAAATTTATTTGTCCAAAAACGGACTGGATTCCTTTAACATTCTTAGGGATCTGGATTTTAACTATAGTTGCAATCCTTTTAGGGTCTATTATTACACCATCCTTTGATACAATGTGCCCAAGAAACTCCCCTTCAATTACTCCAAAGTGACATTTCTTTGGGTTTAGAGATATCCCTATTCCAAAGCTCTTTTAAAAATTTGCTACAAATGATTACAATACTCTTCTGCCCTTTTTGAATATGCAGTCATATCATCTTGATATACAACCATGATGAGATCAATCAAGCCATCAAAAGCTACATCCTTTTTTGCTTGGAATGTTTCTCCTGCATTAGTTAACCCAAAAGGCATTCTTGCATAAACATAGGTTCTCCAAGGAGTGGTGAAAGTTGTCTTGTATTTTTTTGACTCTCTTACCTTCACTTGGTTGTATCCTAAAATCCCATCCATCATAGATAATAACTCATTTCCTGTAATCTTATGAAGTAGAGCCTCCATATTAGGTAATGCATAGTTATCTTTCAAAGTTGATATATTTAAAGTTCTAAAATGAACACATAATATTATATCTCCATTCTTCTTTCTAACTAGGACTAAGTTTTATACCCACGTAGAATGTCTTATAGGCACTGTTATTCCTTCGTCCCTTAATTTGACAAGCTCTTTCCACATTTTAGGGGCTAGCATTGGGTTTATAGGACGTCATCTTTGTCTAAAAGGCCTTGCATCTAGCTTTAAAGTGATTTAATTCTGAAATAAATATTCACGGTAAGCTTTAAGCTCATCATATGACCATGCTAAAATGTGCCTATATTTTCTTAACAAGGTTATCAAATTAGCTTTGATTTTAGGAGTGAGCTTCTTGCCTATGTATACTTCCTTAGGAGTATGATCATTTCCCAAGTTGATCTTTTCAACTTATTCATATTTTTCACTTATCTTACCCATCTTAAGACTTTCTTGCTTATCATAAACTCCTTCAAGTGCCACCAAGCCTCTAGGAATTTTTTTTGTCTTCAACTGCACCACTTCCTTTCCCAACAAAGTTTCTTTGCCATCTTGATTATCAACATAGACATTCCAGTCTATGTTTTGGTCCTCACATCTGTTAGAGATTTTTCTTGTAGAACCTCAAGATAGTATTAATGCTTGACTCTTAAATTTCCAATATTTGATTCTGACAAGACAAAGTCTATTTGATGAGAATTAATCCTCCTTCTTTGAGCTCCACAAACTCAGGCGGGTGTACCCTCAATAGATTACTTCTTTTTAGTAACTATGACAGTGGATTAGGGGTTACACTAGTTTGCCTATTGCCTTTTACTGTATCAACTGATAGAACACCTTGTAGATGACTATAATCAGTCTAATACAAAGCTTAACAAGCCATACCATGAACATAACAATAGCAAACAATAGTGAGACAAGGATTACCATCCTTCTTCTTTTTAGAGTTCTTGACTCAAGAAGGCTAACCTAATGATTCTCTCTACAAGGAATCAAAAAGTTGAATTGTATTCTCTTATACAACTAATTAAGCATGTATATTCTTTATAGAAAAAAATTAAATGATTGTTTGTTGATATTGATGATGAATAACTGCTTATCAAACCCTAGACTAGTGCCTAATCTTGGGTAAAGAGTCAAATGAGATATAAATTCACAGCAAACTTATTAATGAAAATACACATATAGTTCAGATAGAGTGCCTTACAAACTACCTCTTCATTCCCATACCCCTATATCAAATCCTCACACTAATGTTTAACCCTCTGGAACCACTCATAAGATTTACTCCCTCCTTGAAAGAAACTTACAAGTAATTACACAGTTACCTTATAACTGGTATATTTAAGATGGCTTACAAATTAAAAATACAAGAGAATAAAAAAAAATAAAAGAAGACAACAAAGATATAGAATAGGAAATTCCGCTGTATTTTATTAATATGCTGCTACTTCAATACATTCAGAAAGACTAAAAATCATGAAAAATAAGACAAAATAAGAAGTCTGCCTCGCAGTTTTATATTTCAAAATACTTACATTATGTTACAACATGCTCTTTATAGAGTACTAGCCATCTTGGAATCCTTAAATATTAAGGATGCAACAAGCTTCAGATGGCTAGACCTAACCCTAAAGGTACTAAAAGACAAAATTACAATTATACCTTCAAGCGGTGGAAAGAAAAAATAAGAAGAAAATCAAATCTGATCTCCACATCTTGGATAACTAGCACCTTTGTTTGTAGATATTCAGGATAACCTCTTGTAGTGATTGCGAGACCTAGTGACTGCAAATACATGCTAAATTTCACTATTCTTATTGATGACTATCCTCCCTGTGCTCATAGATCAGGTGCCAGGTGCCTCTTCACTCCTCGTCCAATACATCTAGGTCAATGGCTGCACGCTTTTTCTTCTTGGGATTTGTACTAACATCCCATTCTGAAACCTTTGCCTCTGAAGGCCAATTAAAGCTCTGGATATTCTGTAATTGTTCCTTTTTCCTGTCCCATTTGGCATCTATGATGAGCTTGGCATCTGTTACAAACTTAAAGAAGTATGTTTCTGCTTTAAAATCCTCATCCAAGGTCTTATTAAACCTATCCATATCCAATGCAACATTATCTTTTATAAATACCTCTTTAATAGGCAATAAGGTATCAAATTCACCTCTCCAATTTGATATTGCTTTGATCTTATTATCATCTCCCTTTATTGGAGGAATAAATCTATTTTAATCTGGCCCAAACATGTTGATCCTGGCTTGTATCTGATTTGCCTTGCCTATGAAGAAAGACAAAGTGGCTCCAATCTACTCAATTTCTTCTCCTACCTGACTGACAATTTCAATGAGATCTGCCCTATGTGGCTGTAAGGCTCCTAGCCTTTCAAAAAGTGATGCCCTACCTAACCAAGTTCCAAAAAAGGACTTAAAGTTGCAATATGGTTATTGAATTCTATTTCTAGGTTAGGTAGCTTGCTGAAAGCATTATGCACCAAATCAACTTTGCCCTTTAGGATATCAATCATATGTTGCAGGATCTTCCAAAGGGCTTCCAAAGCCATTTTATTCTGATCCTTATCTGCTTGCTCTGTTCCTGCTGAAATATCTTCTATAGTTTCAGTCTGAGCATCAACAACCTGTTTGGGAGGAGAAAGAATAGCCTTGGGGGCCTCTTGTAATTTCTTATGCAATTCTTCCACCTTACCCTCTAATGCCTTAATCTTAATCAAGCATACTTCCCTGTCTTTTACTATAGCACTTGATTGATCAAAAATATTTTGATATCTCTTGGACATCTGCTCTATCTTGGATTCATTCAGATGTGCAAAATGGGTAAGAGCTTGGGATATTTCCAAGTCACCAGTATTATGGATAGACCAAAAGATCTTATCCCCATCCATTTTCTCCTGCACATTGATTAAAGATGGCTTATTTGTCTTAGGTGCTAATGATCATATAGCTAAAGTTCAGGATCGTGGATCATATCCACATCCTCTGATCATTTCTCCAATCTGTGTCTCTGAGGAGAAATTTGCATCAGGTTTCCTTTTGATCTGATCAATTATAAAGGCTAAAGCAAGATCCCAACCAGGTACAAGAAAAATTCCACTTGAATTGATGAGTTGCCTAGATTCATTAGGTGTCATGGTTTTAGCTTCAGTGTCATATGCTTTTAAGGTCTGCAAAGCTTCACTTGGAAATGAACCCTCCTTTGTAAGTTGCAATGTGCCCCTACCTCTTACTTCTTTATCCAAATCAAGAAATTCTTGAAATCCTCTGTTTTGATGAATTCATCATCTTTCAAGAATTCCTCTTGGTGAATTTCTCTTTCATCTTGTCATAGCAAGAGAGGTATTTCAACTTCTTCTTCATCATCCTGCTTCACTTTCTTTCCTCCCCTGATTGCTTTCCTAAGGTGATGGTTATATGCTCTGTTATCACTGACTATAGCACTCACCTTATCCCTTTTCTTCTCCTGTGCCTTCGCATGGGAAGGCTCCCCTCATTCCACCTTTTGTTTCTTTTTAGGGGGCTCATCAGTCACCTTAATGTCAGGCACCTTTGTAATGTCTACCTCTATACTTTTCTCTATTGAGGGTGGTTGATCCATTGGAGGATGACTATAAAATAAATAGCCTCCTTCACTATATTCATCATAGTCCGAAGAAGAGTGCTTCTCTGGGCCTCTCTCCTTGTCTTCTATTAGCCCCTCAAGCTGATTATACAAGGTATTGTAAGAATCTATCATATTGTTGAGTCTCTGCAAGTAGGGTAATCTAGGAAAGAAACCTCCAAAGGCAATCCCCTTTTTCTTAATTTGTTGCTCTAGGCTCACTAGATCTTGATACTGATTTTCCCTTCTTTCCACCTCATCTTCCTCCAAAAAATTCCTTATGAGGTCCTCTTCCACATGTATGCACCCTAAAATGGTTGCCTAGACTTTGGGCCCCATTTATTATTTTATAAATTTATCAAATTTTCTGAATCAATGCTTTGGAATATTTTCAATTCAAATCAATTTCCTTGATCAAATCGTAATTAATTCAATTATTCAATTATTTCAATATTTCCTAAGGTTTGATCATTTTTATCTAATTAAAAGATTTAATCTCTCTTTTAATTAAATAAAATTCCTCTCATTTAATTAAAAGATTTAATCTCCCTTTTAATTAAATTCCTCTTATTTAATTAAATTCAATTCCTCCCATTTAATTAAATAAAATTCTTCTAATTTATTTAATTGAAAGAAAACCCCTCTACTAATTAAATAAATAAAAATCCCCATTTAAAACACTTTATTTGTTGAAAAAGGAAATGAATTAAATTAAAAATTAAATTAAAATCCCTTTTTCAACACCCCCTTTTAAGTGGTGGGATTTTTGCCTCTTAATCGTAGCCTTTGATTTTTGCCTCTTAATCTCAATCGTTCACTTTTCTTTAAAAGGAGACCTCTCCTTCTCATTTT
>MU227679.1:363996-374528 GCA_018584345.1 Thuja plicata
TCATTTTCAACTTTAGCTTTGAATATTTTGAACTTCTCAAAAGCTTCAGATTTATCTTTCAAGAATGCAACCCACATCATTCTGGAGAAATCATCAACAAACAAAATAAAATACCTTTCACCATAGTTTGATCTTGTTTGAGTAGGTCCACATAAGTATGTATGCACTAGATCCAATTTGTTCTCTGTGGAGTTCTGTTTGCTTCTGAATGATTTCCTCACATGCTTTCCCATCACACATTCCCTACACATAGTATCAACTGGTCTTGCAATACTAGGAAGGTCTCTTACTGCCTTTACATTGCTTATCTTTACTATGTTGTCAAAATTGATATGACAAAGTCTTTTGTGCCATAACCAACTATCATCCACTTTTGCAACAAAACAACTTACTTCAGAGTTGAGCTGAAAGACATTACCTTTAGTCTTTGATCTTGGGGCAATCATGTCTCCTTCTTTGTTATTACTGATTCCCTTGTTGTTTTTTAATTCCAACTGATATCCTTTATCAAGAAATTGTCTAACACTTAGTAAGTTATGATGTAAACCATCAACATACAAAACATCATTTGTTTTGTTCTTTCCATCTAGAGTGATGGCTCCTCTACCTATGATAGGTTTGGGAGTGTTATCTCCAAATATAACCATGCCACCTTTGTACTTATCCAGATGTACAAATCTATCTTTGTCTCTTGTCATGTGATGTGAACATCCGCTGTCAATGATCTAGTCTGTTCTGATGTCTGCTTGGGAAACTAATGCCAATTCTTTTACTTTCTTTTCATCTTCAATGTCCATTTCATCAAACATTTTTTCAATATTTTTAATTGCAATGAATCCAATTTCATCTTCTCCTGAATCATCATCAGTCACACCATCTTCAACATAGTAGCATTCCTTTGTATATTTAGGCTTGTAATCTGTTCTGAACTTCTTGTCTCTTGTAGGACACTTGGATGCAAAATGGCCAACTTTGTTACATGAAAAACATTTAAATGGTAATTGTCCTTCATATTTTCCTTTTCCTTTCCTTTCCTTTCTTAGCGATCATAGCAATGATTTCTTCTAGTTATTTATCCTCTTCTTCTTCCTCAATATTAATAGAAGTGCTCAAAGATTTCTTACCATGGACTAAGGCTTTGAAGGTTATTTCAATTTTAGGTTATGTCTTGAATCTTTATATCTCAAATGCTGAAATTTTGCTGATCAAGGTTTCTCTTTTGAAGTCTTTTGAAAATTGCATAGTCTCATCCAAGATGTTTATCTTTCTCTCATAATCTGTTGTTAGTGTAGTCATCAATTTGTCCATTATGTCTTCCTCTAAAATTTCTCCACCATTGTTTTTGATTCCTAAAACTACTTCATTAATCCTCTGATTGTAAGCTCTGATGTTTTCTTCAGGTGGCATCTCTAAATTTTTGTATCTCTTCTTCCATGTCTTTCTACACGCATTCTTTGCTTGGATGTCTCCTTCAAACATGTCTTCTAGGTACTTCCATATTGAATAGGCTTTATCTTCTTTCTTAATCTCAGAGAATTCACTGTCAGATAAGGCACTTATAAGGGCTTCTTTGGCAATTACATTTTGGGTGAATACTTCCTTTTTTTTAACAATAGAATCTTCTTCTGCAAGATCTTTCAAAGTAGGAATATCAATTCCATGAGTAGCTACCTCATAGATCTCAAAACCAATGCACTATAGGTGTGTTATCATTTTGTTCTTCCAGTCAAGATAATTCTCTCCACCAAACTTATGACTCTCTTTTATGAAGTACATCATCTGATCTACCTTAAGCTATTAATCTTTCTCGCCAAGGCACTTGGCTCTGATACCAATTGTTAGGAATATTCCCAAGAGATAACTGAGGTGGGGGGGGTGAATCAGTTATCTACAAGATTCAATTCTTTATTCAATTAAGTATAGATTAATATTAAGCATAAAATCAACAAGATAACATAGAATAAAACACCACAATTTTGGTTACTGGGAAACCCAAAATAGGTAAAAACCCCGGTGGGAATTAGCACACACAAAGAACTACACTAGAGTATAATGATCCCTGTTAGAAGATCTTAAAACCTTATTAGGAGTTGATCTTTACAATGCAATACGTACAGTGACCTGGTCAAAGGTCATGCCTTGTTAGAAGTGTTTTACAAATAACCCTGTTAGGGGTGAGGACACAGTATCAAAGAGCACACTGATCAAATGATGAAGGTTGCAACCTTATGTACAACAAATATACACTATATCTGATATTGAACTGTTTAAGTAGATCTGCTATCTTGATTAGTTCCAGTGAATTATATGTTCTCTCTGCTTCTTCACATGGATCTTCAAATGATGAATGATGTCACTTTACTGTTCCAATACATCAGACATTCTGCTCTATAACTTTCACGACTTCTTTCTTCTTTTTCTTCACACTTGGCGATCAAAAATAAACTATTATAAGTATCTTCCTCAAAAGATATGATTATGTCGACTGTAGGAAACCCTTCAACAACTTTCTTGTTGGCTAAACTAAGCACGCAACATAATTAGAACCACACAACTCAAAATGAATAGACGCATCACTTCACAAAGTCAGCTCCACCAAAATAACTCAAACATCACACTTCAGACAAAACATGTTAAGCGCCCTTAATTAGAAATTCTTAACTCATAACTAAACATGAATCCAAACACACATATACCAAATATAGGTGCAACTGAAGAAACATTGAAATTACTATTGGCTCTTAATAACAATCTTCTGAAACTGTAGCTGGTGGATAGATCAACATAACTCAATTTTAACTGCACTATTGAATCTGCGTGTATGAACATAGCCTAATAAATATGTCTACAACATACAAATGGCTGCAAAAGGCTCCAACATATCCATATTAATAATTACATATAGAATATTGTTGTGTTGTCTGACTTCCAGTCACCCCTTTTTGCAATATTGAGTCATATGGTCATGTATAGCCAGTCTGGTCAGTCTGAGTCTAGGTCTAAGTCTTTCTTAGGTAGGCTATCTTTGTCGGGTTTCCCTATCATTGCCTTTCCTTCTCTTAGCTCGGTGGGTTGTTCTGAAGTCTTTTCATATTTGGGTAGGTTGTAGATCCTAACCCGGCAAAGATTTGTGCTCCAATCGATGTTCTTTCTCAGGCAGAGATTGAAGACTGGTATGGATCAATTCTACAGGTCTCAATGATCCTAATGCAACAAACGGTGAGCAATTTGGTTAAGAAATGAGTGAGAATGAGCTCGGTGGGATTTCAGAAATCATCTTCTCCATGGTAGAATTCTACCTAAGAAGGTGATTTTCCACAAAGGCAGAAAAGAAGAACTTTGCCTTGTGCGGATTTTGCACCTCTCAAGTGATTTTCCGCAAAGAAGAACTTTTCCTTGTGTGGGTTTCACCCTCCTTTGGTGATTTTCCACAAAGAAGGATTTTTACACTTTGCGGGTTTCACCCTCCTTTGGTGATTTTCTGCAAAGAAGGATTTTTACACTTTGCGGGTTTCGCCCTCCTTTGGTGATTTTCCGCAAGCTTAGTCATAATAAGGTGGGCCCAATTTATTAAAAAAAGAATATTATGTTGTTGTTTTAAGAGATCAAATAAAGCATGTGCTTTAAGTTAAGTAGCCCGCACACTTAAAAATGACGTGCGGAAAGACAGGTAGAGGATTTTCACACTTTGCGGGTTTCACCCTCCTTTGGTGATTTTTTGCAAAGAAGGATTTTCACACTTTGCGGGTTTCGCCCCCCTTTGGCAATTTTCCACAAAGAAGGATTTTCACATCCTGCAGATTTCGCACCTCCCTCTACATTTTCCACTGGAGAAGCACTTTTCCCAATTTCCGCTGGAGAAGCACTTTTCCCATTTTTCGCTGGAGAAGCACTTTTTCTATCTTCCACCGGAGAAGCACTTTTCCACTTCTCCGCAATGGAGAAGTACTTTTCTAATTTTTTGCAATAGTGCTCGTAGATGGTCCAAGCGGGAAATCTAGAATCAGATGCGCCGCAGCCATTTGCGCAATCGGTCTACCAAAACCCACTGCCTCATACCTTGCAGAAAAATGATGTTTCAACTCCGTGGCCCAATGGATTCAGCTCGATAATGCTGGTTGAAGATGAAGAGTTTCAGATTCCATAGTGACTGTTCGAGTGCTCAGATTTGAAAAGTCTTTTTTCTTTGCATTCCGTCTCTTTGTATTCGAAGAAGAGGAAAGGTCATTGGCTCTTAGAAGCCTGATGTATTGTAAAGTATATAAATTCTGAGAAGAATTCAATATACAGGGTCAGCAAACTTGTTAATGAAGCAGAAGTGATTCTATTTACAAAAGCTGAATTCCTGTTTGTTGTTCCATTTTAGTGAATCAATTGCATGGTGAATAAAAAGAACAGTTATAAGTGAAACTGCTTTTTCTTAATGAATGCCATTTCATACCAGAAATTGTAGTGTGATCAATTCTAGTTGGTCTCTCATTTGTAATTCTTCCTTTGTTCACTCTTTATTTTAGGTTGCATCTGAATGGAAAGTACAATTGTATATGGAGCTATAATTTCTGCTTGAATTCCATTTCATGATTAGTAGTTGCAGTCTAAGCAATTCTATTTGCTATCTATATATGATTCTGCTTCTGTTCTCATTAGTAGAATATGCACTCTTAGAATAGATAGGTTTAGTCAGAAGGTAGTCCTTCTGATGATCTATAATCAGCATTCTATTGGAGGTTGTAGATTATCTTCACATTATCATTGCTTGAATTGCTTGTGTCTAGAAGAAATTTGGTTAAATCACACAAGAGACAACCTGGTGATCAATATAAAAACAAATTCATTGAATATCATACACAATCAGGGAGTTGTACCTATCAATTCAGAGGGCAGTGATAGAAGACATACACTGACCCATTTGTTGGTGGACATCCTTTTGTTCTCTCACCTTGGGTGTATAAAGAGTCAAAGATTGAAAATCTAAAGAGAGGACAAATTGTTAACCAACAGTTTTTGGCGACTCCGCTGGGGAAGACTTAGAAAGAAAGTATATCATAAGTTTTCTTAGAATTTTAAGGCATCCTGGATTCTAGATTTACCAGGAGTGAAAAACTAAAGGGAAAGGTTGACCTAGTATACAAAGAGCTTAAAGAAGCCAATTTCCCTATTCTTGAAAATATTTATAGGAAAGGAAGAGCTAAGTCGAGAGAAGAAGTTGAAGATAACAAGTCTGAAGAAATTCAATTGCCTATTAAAATTCCTTTCAGAACAAAGAGAAGCAAATCTTCTTCACCTTCGATCGGTAGAACTCCTATTTTCGCCACCTGTAATTCATTGATTCTTCACGGTATCACACTTCCTCTTTCAGTTTCATTTCAAGCTTCTCAACCAAACATAAGGTTAGTAAACATGGCCGTTCCTTGGGGAAACACAATTGGGCCTCTAAACCTCGCAGCAAATCATGATTTGTCAAGGGCCTCAAGAAAGAATTTTCCTAGATTCAATGGCGATGGTACGGTATCAGCAGAACAACACTTGAGTGCATTTCAGAAAGCATGTAGTGTGGTGAACCCTCAACATGAGGATGTTGCAGTTAGAATGTTTGTAGACACATTGGTAGATGATGTAGCAGATTGGTTCCAAGACTTACCCACAGGCTGTATTACTGGGTGGGACACTATGAAGCAAAGATTTGAGGCAAGATACAAGAGCACTAAAGATTCCCAAGTTCTCTTGTTACAATTGGCACAAATTAAAAAAGAACCATCCATCTCGATGAGGGATTTTAATGCAAAATTTAATAAACTTATCAAAAGAATACCACTTGCTAGTGCCCCAATAGGAGACAATTAGAAAACTTTCTACATCAGTTCCATGCCTCCTGAACTTGGCTATCAAATAAGAAGAGCTAATGTGGCCACTTTACAAGCTGCACAAACTCTTGCAGTAGAGATGGAGGATGACATGATAGCCTCTGGGAAATGGAAGAAAGAATATCAGACTGGATCTTCAAGCAATACAACAAGCACTTCAAACAATACCGAGGCTATGTTACAAAAATTTTCCAATGAGATGATTGCATTAAAGAAACAAATTGCTAGACCAGCTCATTCACTATATCAGCCTTATCAAGAAGGACCGAGATATCAAGGTGGAAATAAGAACTTACAGCTTCCCGCTCCTCAGCAAAGATTAGCCATTGAAGCTGCTCTTAAAGGTCAGAACTCTTGTGCCTTTCACACCACCACAGATCATGATGGTAATACTTGTGAAGACATGATCAGATTTCTGCAGATGTTAGGAGAATCTAGGCAAAGAATTGAATATCCAGAAGACGATGACGATTGTTCTCCCCATGGCGAATCCGTAAATTTGTATTGTGAGTATGAATCTGAATCAGGAAATGGAGGGAATTGTTTTTCCACCTTGGATGGACCTCAACTAACGGTGATGACCAGAAGTTAGAAAAATAAGAGTCAGGTTTCTAATGCCACTCCTGCTCAGAAGCCAGCACATTCTCATAAGGCAGATAAAGACAACAATGCAGCACCAAGTTCTTCACAAAAGGAACAGAAAGATAAGTCATCTACTTCTTTTGATATTATTCAATTTTGTGAAGAAACTAAAATTCAAATATCTACTATGGAGTACTTGAGATCACACCCTGATCAATGCAAAAGACTGTTAGATCACTTCAAAGATGGAGAAAACATTCATGTCAATTCTAATGTTAGTGATAAAAGACAGGTCAGTATCGATAAAGAAGATTCAATTGATGATGATTTCTCAATTCCTAGGCTATTTCAAGAAGAGGAATCTATATTCCATGCTACTGGTTCAGATTTGAAACCAAAACCTTTTTGTGTGTCTCTTTTTATTAATGGCAACAGTTTAAGTAATTGCATCATAGACTCTGGAGCCTCAGATAATGTAATGCCTGCACTAGTTGCTAAAGCTCTAGGGCTTCTTCTGACCAAAGTCTTTGGTAGATGTTATTCTATGGATGCTAAGAAAGTGCCTTTAATCGGTCAAATTAAAGATGCTCAAGTTGCCTTAGCTGCTTATCCTTCTAAGAGATTGAAGCTCACAATCCTTGTTGCTGATATTCCTGAGAGTTATGGAATGCTTCTTAGTAGAAGTTTTTGCAAAGACTTGGGAGGAGAAATCAAATTAGACTGGACATCTGCTTATATTCAAGTAGGAAATAAAAAGGTGAAGTTGGAACCGGAAGGAAAAGAAAAATTCACTGTATTAAAGTCAGATGATCTGAGATCCCAAATTCTTTATCAAGAAATGCAATTTGGAAATTATATGATATCCTACACTAGCCCTGATGTTCAAGAAGAGATAGAAGAAGAAAAAGTTGAGTAATTATGGACATTAGAATTTGATGGAAGTTGTGCCAAGGCTGGATAAGGAGCTGGAATAGTTTTAATAGCCCCTGATGGAGAAATTACTCATTTGTCCTATAAACTAAACTTTAACAATACTAATAATACCGCAGAGTATGAGGCTCTTCTCCTTGGTATCGAGGTAGCAAAACAAAAAGGAGTTAAATTGCTTAAGGTCCAGGGAGATGCTGAATTGGTCGTGAGGCAGGTAAGAAATCAATATTCTGTAAAAAATAACAGGTTGAGGAATTACAGAAATAAGGTATGGGATGAAATAGAAAATTTTGATGCCTTTTCAATAGTTTCAGTGCCAAGAGACCAGAATTCCAAAGCTGATTCCTTAGCAGTCTCTGCATCGTTGCTTTTGCCTCATCCTGACTTTAAAGATCAAGTATATAGAATGGAAGTCCTTTTCAGACCAAAGGTGCCAGATAATGAAGAATCCTGGCAAGTCTTCGAAGATGACAAGCATATCCAATAGTTTCTAGAAGGATCAGTCCCCTTTGCCCACACGTGCTTTGAAAGTAACAAAGAAGAACAGTCATTGATTGATGAAGAAAAATTAAAATCAGGTATCATTCAATTGAAAGAAAATAGAATTCCTCCTCATGTTGTTTCTTTAGAAAAACTTTTTGATAGACATGATGCTTATGTTAAAAAGGAGAGAAATAAGAAGGGAAAAGCAAGTGGAGAATTCGATAAAATTAACATAGGGACAGAAGACAGTCCTAAGATGATCAACGTTGGAAAATGCTGCACTCCAGAGGAAAGAATAAAAGTTAGAGAGTTATTGATCGAGTTCCAAGATGTTTTTTCCTGGAGCTATGAGGATTTAAAGAATTTTATGAATGGGAAATTCAGGCATACCATTACTCTCAAATCTGGCGCGGCACCTGTCAGACAAAAGCAGAGAAATTATAATCCTTTGGTTGAAGGGGCAATTTTCAAAGAAATAGATAAAATGCTGAAAGTCAAGATTATCTATCCTATCCATCATTCTACTTGGGTGGCAAACATTGTTCCTGTGAGGAAAAAGAGTGGAGAAATAAGGATTTGTGTCGATTTTAGAAATCTAAACCAAGCTTCCCTCAAGGATAACTATGCTCTTCCAAACATGGATCATTTGTTGCAAATTGTTGCGGGGTCAGAGATGATGTCCATGTTAGACGGTTTTTCAGGTTACAATCAGATACAAGTAGATGAAGCAGATAAGTATAAAACAACTTTCACAACACCTTGGGGCACATTTTCTTATAATAGAATGTAGTTTGGGTTAATTAATGCAGGTGCAACCTTTCAAAGGGCTATGGACCTATCTTTTGGTGATCTCAAAAATAAAATTATTGCGACTTATCTTGATGACTTGACTGCTTTCTCTAAGAAGAGGAAAGATCACCTAGGAGATCTAACCAAGGTTCTGCAGAGATGTAGAGATCGAGGCATATCCTTGAACCCAAAGAAATCAGTGTTTTGTGTCACTGAAGGTAAGCTTCTTGGTCACATTGTTTCTCAAGAGGGAGTCAAAATTGATCCTGACAGAGTTAAAGCTATCCAGCAATTGAGTTTACCTTTGAGTAAGACTGGTATTAAATCTTTCTTTGGTCAAGTGAACTTTCTGAGAAGATTTGTACATAATTTTTCTGAGATTATGCAAAGCATAGTTGACATGATGAAAGGAAATCAAACATTTAAGTGGACTGATGATGGTAAAAGAGCTTTCAAGGATATAAAGAATGCTATTGCAAATGCTCCTATTTTGGTTCATCCTGATTATACTAAATAGTTCATTATATACTGCTATGCATCCGAACATACCATGTCAGCAATATTGATGCAAGAAAACAAAGAAGGAATACAAGCTCCCATTGCTTTCATGAGTATGTCTCTGAAAAATCATGAGCTGAAGTATTCTCAAGTTGAAAAACATGTTTACATAGTGGTGAGAGCATTGAAGAATTTTAGATTTTATATCTTGCATTCACATTCAGTCATCCATGTACCTGATGCCGCTGTAAAGAGCGTATTAACATAGCAAGATGTTAGTTGTAACCATAGAGGAGCTTGGATTGCAAAGGTCCAGGAGTATGACATAGATGTCAGGCCAACAAAACTCATAAGAGGGAATGCTCTTTGCAGAGCCATAGCAGAGAATCAGCAAGATGAAGAAGATGATCACAAAGTGCTGATGGTAAGTTTACAAGATCCTTGGTTTTCAAATATTGCATATTTTCTGACTTATGGTGAATGTCTGGATGGATTAACTGCTAAACAAAGGAGGAATTTAARGAATAAAGCTTTGAAKTATGTCATCCATGATGACGTTCTTTATAAGAAAGMAATTGATGGCACTTTTCTGAGATGTGTTGATAAGGAACARCAGGAAAAGTTGYTGAAATCTTTTCATGATGAAGCATGTGGAGGTCACTTCTCATCTACCGTGACAGCTTTCAAGATTCTAAGGCAGTGCTATTATTGGCYTGGAATGTTCAAAGATGCATACAAGTGGGTGGCTAATTGTGAAAAGTGYAAGTTGTTTACRGGAAAACCTCAGTTGGCTGCATTACCTTTGARACCRGTGGTGATAGATGCTCCTTTTCAACAGTGGGGTTYRGACTTTGTAGGACCAATCAATCCTCCTTCAAGTCAGGGGCATTCATACATCTTGACTGCCACTGATTACTTCAGTAAATGGGTTGAAGCTAAACCTATGAAAAGGACTACATCTGAAGCAGTGTGTGAATTCATCAAAGAACAAATTTTGGTCAGATTTGGGGTTCCGAAAAAATTGATCATGGATAATGCCTCATATTTCTCATCCTCAGAAATCATTTCCTTTTGTTATGATTATGGAGTTCAAATAGGACACTCTTCTGATTATTTTCCTCAAGGCAACGAACAGGCCGAGTCAAGTAATAAAAACTTGATTAATATTTTGAAGAAATTGGTGACTGATAATCAGAAGAACTGGCATAAGAAAATACATGATGCTCTATGGGAAGATAGAACTACTCCTAAAAGAGCCATTGGTATTTCTCCTTTTGAATTGGTGTATGGAGTAGAAGCCAACTTACCATTGCCATTAGAACTTGCTACATGTAAGTTGAAAACTGCCATTGAGGATGATGTTTTTAAAGATGGTTTAGAGAAGAG
>MU227679.1:450770-472254 GCA_018584345.1 Thuja plicata
AAAAGAAAGGAAAAGGAAAATATGAAGGAAAACTTCCATTCAAATGCTTTTCATGTAACAAGATTGGTCACTTTGCATCTAAGTGTCCCACAAGAGTCAAGAAGTTCAGATCTGATTACAAACCCAATTATAGGAAGGAATATTATCATGCTGAAGAAGGTGTAACTGATGATGATTTAGGAGAATATGAAATTGGATTTGTTGCCCTTAGTGATATGGAAAGGATGCTTGAGGAAATGGACATTGTAGATGAAAAGGAAGAACAAGAGTTAGCCCTAATTTCCAAAGCAAACATCAAAACTGATTAGATCATTAACAATGGATGCTCCCATCATATGACAGGTGACAAAGACAGATTTGTTCAGCTTGAAAAATACAAAGGTGGTATGGTTAGATTTGGAGATAACTCTCCTAAACCTATCATAGACAGAGGTTCTATCACTTTGGATGGGAAGAACAAGACAGATGATGTCTTACATGTTGATGGATTACATAATAACTTGTTGAGTGTTGGACAACTACTTGACAAAGGTTATCATCTAGAGTTCAAAGAGAACAAGTGCATCATTAACAACAAGGATGGAGACATGATTGCATCAGGCTCTAAAACAAAAGGTAATGTTTTTCAGCTCAATTTTGATGTAAGTTATTGTGTTGCAAAGGTAGATGACAGTTGGCTATGGCACAAAAGACTATGTCATATCAATTTTGATAATATAATTAAGATCAGTAATGTCAAGGTAGTTAGAAACCTACCAAGTATTGCAAGACCAATTGATACAGTATGCAGGGAATGTGTTATGGGAAAGCATGTAAGGAGTTCATTTAGAAGCAAGCAGAACTCAGTTGAAAACAAATTGGACCTAGTGCATACAGATTTATGTGGTCCTACTCAAACAAGATCATATTATAGAGAAAGGTATTTCATTTTTTTTGTTTATGATTATTCTAGGGTGACGTGGGTTGCATTCTTAAAGGAGAACTCTGAAGCCTTTGAGAAGTTTAAAATATTCAAAGCCAAGGTTGAGAATGAATCTGGATTAAAACTGAAATTTCTGAGATCTGATAGAGGAGGAGAGTTCACCTCTGATCAGTTTTATGAATATTGTGAAGAACATGGAATTAAAAGACAATTGAGTGCACCTAGAACCCCTCAGCAGAATGGGATTGTAGAAAGGAGGAACAAGATCATACTTGATACAGCGTGCACTATGATGATTGAAGGAAAAGTTGCGCACACCTACTGGAGAGATGCAGTGTATACTATCAATAGAACTCAATTGAGACTAGGTGCAGATAAGACACCCTATGAAATTTGGTTTGGTAATGTACCTACAGTAAAATATTTCAGAATCTTTGGCAGTAAGTTCTACATCAAGAGAGATGATGGTGTTGGGAAGTTTGATGCCAGAAGTGATGAATGTATTTTTCTTGGTTACTCTACAAAAATCAAAGCATATAGATGTTTCAATTTGAGACTAAAGAAGATAATTGAAAGCACACATGTTAAAATTGATGAAAATTTTATGATTCAAGAAAGATACTATGAATATACACCTATGATTGAAGATGAACCCAGGTCTAGCAGCAAAGATACTGTTATTGAAGAAATTTTTGATTGCATTGATGTCTCATGCAATGACCCTGAATCAAGCAGAGAAGAATCTCAGATTACAGAAGAAGAAGGCACACCTAAGGTTCCAAAATTCACATCTAGATACCACTCTAAAGGTGATATCATTGGAAATCAGAGAAGCAGTGTTTTGACTAGATCAAAAGCTAAAAGTCTAGCAGTAGATGAAGAGGCATATTTGCTTTCACAGATTGAACCCTTAAGTGTTGAAAATGCCTATAATGATTCTAATTGGAAGAATGCTATGAAAGAAGAATTAGGTCAGATAATTAAAAATGATACATGGGAATCGGTTCCTAGACCTAGTGACAAAAATGTGATTGGAACAAAGTGGGTATTTAGAAACAAGATGAATGAAGATGGTACATTAGTAAGAAACAAAGTAAGATTGGTATGTAAAGGATATGCATAGAGAGAAGGAATAGACTAAATTGATACATTTGTCCCTGTGAGTAGACTAGAATCCATAAAATTGTTTTTGGCATACGCAACATTCAAAGACTTTAAAGTTTATCAAATGAATGTAAAATCAGCTTTTCTAAATGGTGACTTGAAGGAAGAAGTCTACATTGAACAGCCTGAAGGATTTAGTCTTTCAGATGAACCAGACATGGTATGTAGATTGAAGAAAGCACTCTATGGTCTTAAACAAGCCCCAAGAGCTTGGTATGAGAGACTTGATGGATATCTTACCAAGATTGGATTCAAGAAAGGAGTAGCAGATTATAATTTATTCACAAGAGAGACACCTGATGGATTGTTATTATTTGCCATATCTATTGATGATATTATCTTTGGTGGTAATGACAAGCTCAGTACATCATTTGCAAAATAAATGCAGAATGAATTTGAAATGAGCATGATTGGTCCTATAAAATACTTTTTGGGAATGAATGTAAAGAAAATAGATAAAGGTATATTCATTAATCAGTCAAAATATGTGAAGGAAATATTGAAGACCTTCCAGATGGAAGACTGTAAGCCAGTATGCACTCCCATGATAACAGGAAGCAAGCTTTCAAAGGATGATGATTCCATAGTAGTTGATAAAACATTGTTTAAATCTATGATTGGTAAACTCATTTATCTAACTCAGTCTAGACCTGACATATCTAATGCAGCTAGCATTGTTGGAAGATTTGTAGCTGAACCCAAGCAGAGTCACCTAATGACAATCAAGAGGATATTCAGATATCTAACGGGAACTATAGACTATGGTTTATGGTATCCTAAATCAGAGAATGTAAAGCTTCATGTGTATACAGATGTAGATTGGGTAGGTTGTGTTGATGATAGAAAAAACACTTTAGGAGGAGCAGCATTCCTTGGAGATAGGTTGGTTTCTTGGACAAGCAAGAAACAAAACTGTATTTCTCAGTCAACAGCACCGGCTGAATATGTTGCAGCAGCACTGAATTGTACAACCATGGTTTGGATCAAGCAGATGGTTAAAGACTGTGGCATTCAGGTTGATTATCCTATTGTTATTTACTGTGATAATACTAGCACTATAAACATGTCTAAGAACCCTGTGATGCACACAAAGACAAAACACATAGAGATCAAGTATCACTTCTTAAGAGAAAAGGTTGCAGACAAAGAAGTTAAATTGGACTATGTGAACACAAAATAATAGTTGGCAAATATTTTCACAAAGCCATTATCAAAAGATACTTTTGAGTATCTCAGGGAGAAGGTGGGAGTAATTACCTCTCCTGAGTCTGTTTAGAAGAAGTAGCAAGAGACATCAGTCATTAAGTGACTGATGAATGGTTGACTACTCTACTTCTGGAGTAGTACCTATACCTAAAGATCTATGGTGCCCTTTGCCATTAATGTCAAAGGGGTAGTATATATATGGAACAAAAACATGATGAGTATGTACTAAGGGGGAGCATATACTCTGGGGAGTATATACATAACACAGTCAGAGGAACTACAGCTTTTTAGAGAAATATTTGTTGAGGATATTGAGAAGATTGTAAAAGAAAGAAGCAACCATGAACAGAGGATGTTTTTGGTATCATATGTTGCCATCAATGTCAAAGGGGGAGATTGTTGGAGATTTGATTCTATGCAGTTGATTGATTGTATGTTTGTCATTGATGACAACATATAATACACAATAGTAACTCTGTATGTACTTATCAGAATAATGATATGAAGACTTGCGTGGTTAGATACATGTTGTTGACATGTTTATGATGTTATGTTCATACACACAGATCCAGATATGATGTTTCAGTGAAGTTGTGTAATTTTGTTATTGGCAGTTATAGTTCTGGAAGAGAATTTGTTTAGAGCTTACGTATGTAATGTGTTTCTTGAGTTGCACTTATCTTCAAGATATGCGTCTGTATATTCATGATTAATTATGAGTTGAATATGTTCATCTAAAGGTGCCAAACATGTTTCAAGAAGATTACAAAGTTAGAGTTAATTTGGTGAGGCCGACTTAGTGAAGCATTGCGTCTATTTAGTTTATACTTTCATGGTTGTAATAATTCTTGCGTGCTTAGTAGAGCCGACAAGGATGTTATGGAGAGTTGTCTACTTTGTGTAAGATACTTATAGTAAGTCATATGTAACACGCTGAGTGTGAATGATACGAAATGTGAAGAAAGATATACAGAGTAGATTATCCGAGTTGCTTCATTCATCAAGAGTCTATGTGAAGAAGAAGTGAAAGATTGCAATACACTGGAACTGATCAAGACAATAGGTCTAATCTATGGTTCATCATCAGATATAGTGCATATCTATTATATAGAAGGTTGTAGCCTTCACCATCAAACAGTGAGCTTTTGGACAGTGAGTCCACCACCCCTAACAGGGTTATTTATAAAAGACTCCTAACAGGGTCTGACCCTTAACCAGGTCACTATACTTATTGCATTGTAAAGCACAACTCCTAACAGGGTTGAAATATCTTCTAACAGGGATTACTATAAACAAGTATAGTTCATTGTGGGTGTTAATTCCCACCGGGGTTTTTACCATTTGGTTTCCCCGTAATCAAATTGTGTGTTGTGTACTGTGTTATTTGATTAAGCATTTACTTTGTTGTAATCTAAAGTTAAAGAAGTAAAGTTATAGATAACTGATTCACCCCCCCTCTCAATTATCCTTTGGGACTATTCTAACATTTGATACTGATGTCAAAGGGGGAGATTGATGACATTAAGTTTTGTCATTAGTAAACTTAGTGAAAAACATTGACAGAGATCATCGGTACAAGCATAATTGACAGGCAACAACCATAACCAGCGGACAACAAGCATACCCGACAGAATAAAGTGTCACGAGAAAATGCTAAGTATGAAATTGACCAACAAACACTGACAAGTGTTGTACCAATGAAGTAAACAAGACATCACCAACGGGTCAATGATATAACACAAAGATCATCACCGACGATACAGTTTTGAGAACAAAACTGATGGAGCAAAAATGGCATACCCAATGAATAGTTCAAGAAAGGAACACCAACGGAAAAGAAAACCAATAGACTGATAGAGCAGCCTGATCATCAGAACCGATAGCCAGTTAGAGAACCCACAAATAGTGGATCTGATTTTTACACGTCAGATAAAGCATTGTAATTCTACTTATAGTGTTTTAATTTTTTTTAAATCATTACTTGAGGGTCAAGCAAGCATAATGTAAATTTTTTAAAGCATCCTAATGGATCTAAAACATATCTAACTAAAGATCAAGGTCAAGTTGTAAACCTTGGATCTAGAGTTAACTTGCAAAGTGTGAATCAAGAATAGAGCTAAAATCTAGTATAAATAGATGTTCAATCAATTGTGAATTAATGAATTCATTATTGTTGATAGCCATGAAGAGCATCTAAGGAGCATAAGGAAGAATTCATGCAAAGTTCAGAAAAATATCATATCCAGTTATCAAGAACACACAGAGGCTGCCGACGTAAAAAGAAAGGTATTATTCAATCATGAAAAGATGATTACTCATACATAGGAAGCTTTATTGGATCTGTTATCAGCAAATAGAGATTGCATACATCATCAGATCAAAGACTTATGTAGTTGCATTCTAACAAGTGCATCACATCTAAAATCCTTTTGTAGAAGGTGGACTTAACAATTCTTTACAAATCTTTTAATAGAGTGCAGACTTAACAGTGTTGCTAAAATTTCAAATGAAGTAGATCTTAATAGGTCTCCACTGTAATACTCCTAACAGAGTAGGTCATCAAAAGTGACCAATTGTAAGCCTTTACTAGCCCCTTCTTATCTGTAGATAGTGAAGTCTTGTGGGTAGCAATCCCCACCACAGTTTTTACTTCTTAATAGGAGTTTTCTGTGATATTATATCTTGTGTCATGTGTTATCTATTTTCATGAATGTTTCTTGTATAGTTACATATTAAAGAAATTATATTATGATTGCATATACATAAAGAAAGATGAACAGTTAGATAAGAGAATTTACAAACTGATGACAAAGGGTTAATGGGCTAACCAAGAAATTTTTTAGAGGTACTGATTCACCCCTCCCTCTTAGTACTACAGTCACAATATAATTCCAGCAAATCCAATATTAGATTCTATAGCTATTTATTCATAGATTCATTAACTCATAATATTTTTCCACAACCATACATCAAGAGATAGCACATTCATTCAGAAATACATTATTTCATATTAAGTCTAAGATCATTTATTATACCAAAAAGTAATAAAAGATACGTGAATAAATACCCTAAAGCAATTATCTTTTCATATCGATAACATACAATATTTTCCCTTTTATTTATCCTAGATCGACCCATTCCCTTATACATTTCTTTGAATTACATTGATATACATCATATCATCAGATCCAATGATTTACAAGAGATTTCTATTACAAGAATGCACATGCATAAGTACATCTTTACATATACAATAAGAAGTCTTCAAAACTAAAAATCCAGAAGGAACATGAGCCAAGAAGATCCATCTGACCACAAACAGTACCTCGATATAAAGATTAACCACCCAACCATGTGGATCCATAAAGAGTCCACTCCCCCATGCTAGGAGATAGAGACCAAGGTCCACACAAGAAGGTAACAACTAGGATATTCCTAAGGAGAGGACGATTTTTTTCCCAAAACAAAACATAACTTGAAAATGCAAGAAGATCACAAAGAAATAAAACACATTGGTAGGAACTCTAAGACACACGCTAGGTGAGTGTCATCGCATAGAAATTACCACTTGGGTTATCCTAGTAAGCCACTCTGGGCCCCAACCCCCAATTAGGCACATGCGGAACCAAACATTTTGATGACTTGTAACAGATTAAATGTTTGAAGATGTTAAGTTGATGATCATGCAAGGCATTAAATCAGTTAATGTATTGTATTGTCATTGATGTCAACTTGATATAATTTGTATGGTCATGGAGATACTGCCAAAGACTTCAAAGAACTCATAAATCAAGGCTATGCTAATTAGTAATGCATACAAGTCAAGTATTCACTAAATTTCTGCATACACCAATGGAGTGCACCCGACAGTCAGAGTAAAAAGAACAAAGTCACAGTGTTGCCGGATGAAGAAATACATAGAATTACCGACAAGTAGAGTTACAACGTTTCTCGATGAGAAAAACACAGAGTAACCTGATGGACATAATTTCAATGTTGCCTGATGGAAATGACAAGGACAGATATCCCAATGACAACTGAAGTCACACTGATGGTAGAGTCAGTTATCACTGATGACTAACTAAAGTATTGGCTAACATAACAAAGAACTCAGAAAATGACAAAATGCTTAACTGGAAAGAAGCTAAAGATAAAGTTAACAGATACTTATCTTTGTTTTAATCATCCAGATAAAGCCGAAGATAAGTAATTTATTTAAAGCTGATTTGTACAGTTGGCAAGAAGATATCTGCAAGACAAATCAGGAGTTATGCTTTAAATAAAATTTACTGGATTGTTTATCATGCAAAAAATCAAGAACCAAAAAACAATAAATATTGTGTCTATATAAGAGACGAGCTTAATTCATTTTAAAGAGAGGATTGAGGGGAGTCAACAGAAAGAGGATGCTAAAGATAAATTAATGAAGAACAACTTCATGCAGTCCTAATCAAAGAAGCTGAAGGAAGAGCTAAGAAATTTTGTAGACACCAATGAACAGTGAGTACAACATCATAGAGAAAAAAGTGTGGAGCACAAGGATTGAATTGATACATTGGTCAGAGAGGTAATGTACTTAAATAGATCTAAAAATTTGCAATTTAAGTTGCAATATGAATAGGTCACAATGTTTCATTTTAACCATTGAAGCATCAAGTCTCTTAACTGAGCAGGACTTAACAGTCTTCTATATATTGAGGTATATCTCAAGTAGTGCCAAAAAGGTTGATTCATGAAAGTAGCATTGGATATGCCCGATGCCTATTGACAGTCTAAGAAAGAAGTTGATTCAAGGATGACAGCATTAGATGCCCTATACTAAGTGACAACCTCTATGTATAAAATCCTCTAACAAGGTCACACCTAACAGTCTGTTTGTAACCTATAACAAGGTTGGCTCCTAACAGGGCTCAATTCAGAAGAGTGAAAATTTGGGGTATTGGTCCCAGTGGTTTTTCCCTTAGCAAGGTTTCCACATTAAAATCCATGTGTTATATGTGTATGATTCATTTATTTACTATTTTTTATCTTAATTTATTCTGGATTTATCAGTATACTCTGCATATTTACTGTATTTTGGTAAATAGATGATTGCTTATTGGTGAACATACAGAAGAAGGTTTAATAGAGCAATCTGATAAGTAGTAAATTGATATAAGTTATTCAAGGCATTCATCTTGTAGGACAGAAGACAACTTGAGATAAAAATTTGTGGTTATAAGTTTTGAAGGGTTGATTTAAGGATTAATTTTTGAGGCCACTAATTCACCCCCCTCTCAGTTATTACTAACAACTGGTATCAAAGCTTGTGTGCTTAGAAGGAAGGTTTCTAGACCTAAGCCAAAGATCACAAGATGAACAGACAAGACGTGCCCAAGTTGAACAAAGATAATTTTGCTTCATGAAAGAGCAGAATAAGACTCCACTTATCAGGTATTGGTAATGATGTTACTCAATTCCTAGAAACTAAATATGTGTTGCCCATAGGAGCACCAATAGTTGAAAAAATAAGAAATAAGCATGAACACAATGACATGATGATAGAGCTTGCTTCCTCACTCTTTGATGTTGAATTTGAAGATGTTAAAGAATGCAAAAATGCAAAGCAGATGTGGGAAAAATTGAAGCTTGTACATGGTGTTGACGAAAATGTTTTGAGAGCCAAGGCAGAACGCCTTAGAGGAAATTTTGATGACCTCAAAATGAAAGAAAGTGAAAACATCACTCAGTACAACACAATAATCAAAGAGGTAGTCAATGCTATCTGAGGAGTTGGAGGTGTACTAGAAGAAGATACAGTGGTAAGTAAAATTCTAAGAACCTTACTGCCTACTTATACTATTAGAGTATCCACCATTCAAGAAATGAGAGCAGTAGCAAATAGCAATGTTACTCTAGACAGTTTGATTGGAAGACTGATTTCATTTGAGATGAATAACTTTCATAATAGTGTCTTACCAAACATAGAGTTTGCATTCAAATCTTCTATGAGAATAAGTAAATCAAGCCATAAAAACACTATGAGAAAAGATAGTGATAGTGAAAGTGAAGAAGATGATCTTGATGAAATTGAAGCACTTAAGGCCAGAAGAATGCAAAGAGACAAAGGTAAATACAAAGGTAAATTACCACTTGTTTGTTTTAATTACAAAGAGATTGGACACTTTGTTGCAAGATGTACTAACAGAAGAAAAGATGACAGAAGTAATGACGGATCATTTGAAAAGAAGTCTGACAAAGGTGATTACAGACGCTACCAAAAATCAGAAAGAAGAGATACTTGTGACTATAAGGACAAAGGAAAGAAGGCTAGTTACCTAGAAAAATGCAAGGATGATGATACTGACACCTAATCTGATGAAGACATCGAGATGGTGTTTGTGGCTGTAAAGGATGATTCAGATGATGATGAAGAAAGGTATGTAGAAACAACTCTCATATCTAAAATTAGCAAAAATGATATTTGGATCATAGATAGTGGCTTCGCTCACCATATGACCGGTGACAAGAAAAAGTTTGAGACTTTTGAATACTATAAAGGTGGTTCTGGAAGAATGGGTAACGACACACCTTGTCCAGTTGAAGGTAGAGGAACAATAATGTTGAATAACCAGATAAAATGTGAAAATGCTTATTGGGTAAATGGATTGAATTATAATCTATTTAGTGTTTTTCAGTTGAATAATTTAGGTCATAAAGTAGCATTTGAAAATAAGAAGGCAAAGATCTTCAATAAATATAGAAATCTTATTGGTACCAGTGAGCAGAAAAAAAGGTAACTTATTCTATCTGAATGATACTGAATCCTCTTGTTTGATTGCTACAAATGAAGACATATGGTTGTGGCACAAAAGATTATGTCATGTGAATTTTGACAACATGATAAAGATTAGAAAAAAAGAGAAATGTCAGAGGCTTACCGACAATGACCAAGCCTGACAAAATCATGTGTAAAAATTGTCAAAAAGGTAAAATGACAAAGTCTAGTTTTAAAAGCAAAACCCTTACATCTGATGCAATTCTAGAATTAGTCCATACTGATTTATGTGGACCTATGAGGACAAAGAGTTATTATGGAGATAGATATTTTATTCTCTTTGTTGATGATTACTCTAGAATGATGACAGTCATGTTTCTGAAAGATAAATCAGAAGCATTTAAGATGTTTAAATTGTACAAAGCAATGGTTGAGAAGGAAAGTGGTAAGGAGTTAAAATTATTAAGGTTAGATAGAGGAGGGGAATTTATTTTAGATGATTTCACTAACTTTTGTAATGATCATGGAATCAAAAGATAGGTCTCTACACTGAGAACACCACAGCAGAATGGAATAGCTGAAAGAAGGAACAAATTCATAGTTGATTATGCAAGGACACTGATGATAGAGAAAGGAATCACCCAAATATTCTCAAGGGAACATGTCAGTAGTGCTGTTTACACATTAAACAAAGTACAATTGAAGAAAGACACCAAAAAGACACCTTATGAGCTATGGTATGGATACACACCTAATGTAAGTTATTTCAAAATCTTTGGCAGTCAATGTTATATCTTAAAAGATAATAGAAATGGAAAACTTGATTCCAAGAGTGATGAAGGAATTTTTCTAGGGTAGTCTACCAAGATCAAGGCTTATAAATGTCTAAATAAAGCCTCTAACAAAATTGTTGAAAGTGCAAATGTAAAGATAGATGAATTTGCAGAGAAAAATGAACAAGAAAGCACTAAAGAACCATAGGACTACAATAAGTTTATTTACAATGAGGAACGAGACACTCTACCCTACCAACAATGTAGAGCTCCTAAGAAACATATCATTGCACCTGACCATTAGGCTACAAATACCGATGATCATAATATTTCTCAAGATGATGCACAACTTGATGAAGAAAAAAATGATGATCAAGCTGATAAACAAAGAGTTGAACCTTTACTTGCAAGATATGTCAGAAGGAACCATCCATAGAACCAGATCATTGGAGACAAGAAGGCTGGTATGAGAACTAGAAGTAAGTCTCTAAATACAAGATGTCTTATTTGTGAGTATTTACCCAAATCTATCAATGATGCACTAGATAATGATGAATGGATAAGTGCAATGAATGAGGAGATTGAACAGATAGAAAAAAAAAAGACATGGACACTTGTACCAAGACCAGATGACAAGAATGTCACCGGTACAAAATGGATATTCAAGAATAAGTTGAATGAGAATGGAGAAGTCACAAGGAATAAATCAAGACTAGTATGAAAGGGTTATGCACAAGAAGAAGGAATTGACTATGGAGAGACCTTTGCACCCGTTGATAGGCTAGGAGTAAGAATATTACTTGCTTATGCTGCATATAAAGGATTCAAGGTATATCAAATGGATGTTAAGTCTACATTCCTAAATGGAATACTTGAAGAAGAGGTATACATTGAACAACCAGAAGGGTTTTTTGATCCAGACAAGAGGGACATGGTATGTAGACTTCACAAAGCCCTATATGGATTGAAACAAGCACCCCGAGCCTGGTATGAAAGACTTCATTCCTATCTTATAAGTATTGGATTTGTAAGAACTAGTAAAAGTAGTAATCTTTACTTAAAGGAAGATACTGATGCTAACATTTTGATTGCAGAGATATTTGTTGATGACATCATATTTGGAGGCAATGATATGCTATGCAATTCATTTGCAAATGAAATGAGCAAAGATTTTGAGATGTCTATGTTTGGAGAGATCAAGTTCTTTCTTGGTTTTTAGATCATGCAACAAGAAGAAGGTATTTTCATTACACAATCCAAGTACATCAAAGAAGTACTGAAAATATTCAAGATGGAAGAATCCAAACTAGTTGGAACACCGATGGCAACTAGATGCAAACTAACAAAGGAAGACAAGTCATTAGAGGTAAATCAAACTTTGTACAGATTAATGATTGGAAAACTCATGTATGTTGTACATACTAGACCAGACATTGCACATGCAGTAGGAATAGTTGCTATATTTTCTGCTAATCCCAGAGAGTCACATATGAATGTTGTGAAAAGAATCCTAAGATATCTGAAGAATACTAAGGAATATGGCTTATGGTATAGAAGAGAAGGAAAATTTGAACTTTGGGTCTTTATCGATGTTGATTGGGCTGGAAATATTGATGACTGGAAGAGCACAACTGGAGGAGAATTCTTCATGGGTGACAAACTTGTCACATGTATCAGCAAGAAACAAGGATGCATCTCACAATCTACTGCAGAGGCAGAATATGTTGTTGCTGCTACAAACTGCTCAAATATTGCATGGATCAAACAATTAATGGAAGGTATGCATATGAAAATTTTAGAACCAGTAATTATCTATTGTGATAATACAAGTGCAATAAAGATTTCCAAAAATCTAGTCATGCATGCTAAAACAAAGCATATTTCCATCAAGTATCATTATTTAAGAGAGCAAGTTCAGGGAAAGGAGGTGATACTTGAGTATGTGCAATCAAAGGAACAATTGGTTGTTATCTTCACCAAACCACTGCCCAAGGATGCATTTGAGTACTTGAGAAAGAGACTAGAGGTTAGACCCTTGTCTACTAGTCAGTAAGCTGACTAGAAGACTGCATCACCTATATATTATTAGAATATCATTCATGTTGATGCAAGAAAAGGGATGAACTTCAAAGCTACATCTATATATAGATAGGTATATATCATCACCAAGAACTAGAGCATATTGTTGTATTGCTGATGGATAAGGGAAATTCAAGGAATATATTATGGATGGAGAGAAAAGATTGCTTGACATTAATGACAGATATTTTTTTGGCATTGTTATCAAAGGGAGAGAGATTATCCATATTATCTCATCCTTCTAGAAAGGGAGAGAGATTTCACATCCTTCTAGAAAGGGATAGAGATTTCACATCCTTCTGGAAAGGGAGAGACATTATCCATTATCACATTACTCCAACAGAGAGAGATTATATCCTTAGGGAGAGAGATTGTATGGAAATATTATCCAAAGGGAGAGTTGCTGACAAGAGAAAACATCAAAAGACAAGAACAATCAAGGGAGAGGAATTGACACAAGGATAAGAAGATAAAAATCTTGCAAGAATCAAATCAAAGCTACTTGAGCTTACCAAAAACCAGACATTTGTAATAGTTATATTAGGAAAGCTTGATAAAAATGTATATTTCATATTGTATTAGCAATAGTACAGTATGATAATATAGTATGTTGCCATCAATGCCAAAGGGAGAGATTGATGACATGTAACTGATTAAATGTTTGAAGATGTTAAGTTGATGATCATGCAAGGCATTAAATCAGTTAATGTATTGTATTGTCAGTGATGTCAACTTGATATAATCTGTATGGTCATGGAGATACTTCCAAAGACTTCAAAGATATCATGAATCAAGGCTATGCTAATCAGTAATGCATACAAGTCAAGTATTCACTAAATGACTGCATACACCAACGGAGTGCACCCGACAGTCAGAGTAAAAAGAACAAAGTCATAGTGTTTCCTGACAAAGAAATACATAGAATTACCAATGAGTAGAGTTACAATGTTTCCCGACGAGAAAAACATAGAGTAACCCGACAGACATAATTTTAGTGTTTCTCGACGGAAAAGACAAGGACAAAGATCCTAATGACACCTAAAGTCACACCGATGGTACAATCATTTATCACTGATGACTAACTGAAGTATTGACCGACAGAGTTGAGAATTTAGAAAATGACAAAATGCTTAGCTGACAAGAAGCTAAAGATAGAGTTAACAGATACTTATCTTTATTTTAATCATCCAGATAGAGCCAAAGATAAGTAATTGATTTAAAGTTGATTTGTACAGTTGGCAAGAAGATATCTGTGAGACAAATCAAGAGTTATGCTTAAAATCAAATTGGCTGGATTGTTTATCACGCCAAGAATCAAGAACCAAGAAATAATGAATATTGTGTCTATATAAAAGATGAGCTTAATTCATTTTAAAGAGAGGATTGAGGGGAGCGAACAGAAAGAGGATGCTGAAAAGAAACTAATGAAGAATAAATTCATTCAGTCTTGATCAAACAAGCTGAAGGAAGAGCTAAGGAATTCTACAGACACTGATGAATAGCTAGTACAGCATCACAAAGCAAAAAGTGTGGACCACAAGGATTGAATTGATACATTGGTTAGACGTAGTGTAGTTAAATAGATCTAAAAATCTACAATTTAAGTTGCAATATGAACAGGTCATAGTGTTTTAGTTTAACCATTGAAGCATCAAGTCTCTTAACCAAGCAGGACTTAACAATCTTCTATATATTGAGGTACATCTCAAGGAGTGCCAAAAAGGTTGATTCACGAAAGTAGCATTGGATATGCCCGATGCCTATTGACAGTCTAAGAAAGAGCTTGATTCAAGGATGACAACATTAGATGCCCGATACGAAGTGACAACCACTATGTATAAAATCCTCTAACAAGGTCACACCTAACAATGTGTTTGTAACCTTTAACAAGGTTGGCTCCTAACAGGGCTCACTTCTGAAGAGTGAAAATTTGGGGTACCGGTCTCAGTGGTTTTTCCCTTAATAGGGTTTCCATGTTAAAATCCATGTGTTATGTGTGTATGATTCATTTCTTTACTATTTTTTATCTTACATAATTCATTCTGGATTTATCGGTATACTCTACATATTTACTGTATTTTGGTAAATAGATGAATGATTATCGGTGAACATACAAAAGAAGGTTTAAAAGAGCAATCTGACAAGTATTAAATTGATGTAATTTATTCAAGGCATTCATCTTGTAGGAAATAAGATAACTTGAGATATAATTTGTGGTTATAAGTTTTGAAGGGTTGATTTAAGGATTAATTTTTGAGGCCACTAATTCACCCCCCCTCTCTGTTATTACTAACACATCTTTCATAGGGACAAGACTTTTTGATTGTGCTATCACAATAGTACCTTCTACCACTCCCATCCATAACCTATACTAGAATTATTGGCATGGGTGAGGCTTATCTTAGTTAATGTGTAGTACCCCTTCCCATAATTTTCTTAATGTTTTAACTGGATTAAACAACTCACTAGTGGGTTATCTTGGTACTAGCCACTTAGGGCCCCGACCCCCAACTGTGAGCCACTCACCTAGTGTTCTTAGGCTCCCTACCTCTAACAAACATCATCAATTCACATAAAGATAAGTACCATAGGTACATAAGTGTTTACAACATCAAATGACTGAGTTTAGGAAAACACTAGTCGTCCTGAATCCTTTGGACAACCCTAAACCACAATCGAGAACACAAATAGATAAAACACATCCACATTGCATCAAATGCATCAAAAGGGATTCTCAAAAACATAATAACATCATGAAACTTATAAAAACATAAATTATAACATCATAGTAACCTAGGATTGGGTTTAGGGGATCACTAATTGATCCTAGTCCACCAGACAGTCCTAAACCCCAATCTAGCATTCAAGATGGTAAATCACACATAGGAAAACATCAAAATGTACAAAACATAAAAAATTCTATAAAACCATATAACCAGTGCCTTTTGGTACCAAATCCAACCAAAAAACATCATAACAAGATCATATTGTAGAAAACATGTTGATTCCTGAAATTTGGCTAAGTCTGAAATTTCCTAAAACCTTCAAAATCTAGAATCTTTATTTGAACTCCTAGGGCTAAGTCTGAAATTTACTAAATACTTAAATGTTACATTTTATATTTCACCTTGAGACTGAAATTGGACTGAGACCACCCTAACCCTAATTAGGGTTCCCAAAATGAGCCAAAACTCTAGAGAGGGTTCCAAAAGATCCTATACATAATACCATATGAAAAATAAGTGTCCTACAAGTTTACACACCCCCTAGGGTCAACCCCGGGTCAACATGACACCTTAAGCCCTTCTCAAAACCCTAAAAACCAATCTAGAAGAGTCCTATGTAGATGATAGCCCAAGCTGCACAGGTGATCATGAAGCTGCACACTTGGGCCTTCCTCCTGTGCAGGTGGTCATGTGAGCTGCGCATGTGGAGCCCAGACCTGCGCAAGTGGTAAAATTCTGTGCATATCAAGGGAAACAACCTCTAGATTTGACCTTTCAGGTAAAACTGGGTAAGAGGGAGGTCTGGAAAGAAGAATCAAAGGGATACCTAGTTGAGATCCCTTTGTTCTCCTTCCAAGACAACCCTCAAACCCATCCTATCGTCGAGGTAAGCCTGTTAAATTCCTGCCCATAGGCGTAAGGTGCAGAAAGATGACATCAAGAAAACACTATTCTAATAAGGAGAACGCCTGTATAACATCAACTGAAGAAGGTTCCAAGAAGAAGCCAACACATTCTAAGGCAACAACTCACAAAGAGGGACAGATGAAATGAACATTCAATAACATTATCTTATCATTTAAGTATTCATCCAATATTCAAATCATACAAGAAACCATTGTATCAAAACAACCATTAAAAGATTTCTTTGATCAACAAACAATGGCAAATAGTCAGACACACACATCCGACATAGCATACATATGAAACATGATTCTCTTTCCGAGTAGAGCCTACCTGGAGTCCTGCAGAGAAACCTTTGAAGGCAAATCCAAGTCCACTCCAGCCAGTCCTAATCTCCTCAAGCTTTCTAATCACAGAGTTATCTTCCGAATGGCACCACTAACTTTACTAATAGATTCATATAGAGAGTTTTCATATATAATTTCTCCCTCTTTTTCCTCCTTCCATTTACTTTCCAAATCTCCTTTCATATATATGTTGTAGGATTGGTTGCATGGGAAATTTCAACCGATGCAACCATCCACAACCATCTATTGGTTATTAGTTTGGACTTTATTAGTTCTTAGATAAATTAGATAAATTATTAGGTAGATTATTTCCCGTGAATCCTTTAGTTTATTTACCACCTTTGTTACCATTGTTTAATTTCATGTTTTAAGTAATTTCTTTTATTTATCCTTACTTTCACTTTTAGATTAAGATTAGTTACTTTTCCTCTTAAAAAGGATACTTAGTAAGTACCTTTATTTTGATTCAAGGATGATGTGGATCTAATTATAAATATTTATAATTATTTAATTCCTTTATTACAATTAAAAAGACATATATATATATATATATAAATAAATACATAAACCCACACATATATATTTTAACATATATATATAATACATATAAACATATGCATATGTGTGCACCCATATGCCTACGTGTGTGTGTGTGTGTGTGTGTGTGTGTGTGTGTGTGTGTATATACAAAATATACATTAATGAGTACACTGGACAAGCTTATTACCATGTATTTAATTCCATAATACAATCATATAGTTACTAACAGATGGTCATACCATTAAGCACATAGAGAATCTCCACTCACACAATCAATACTCACCTAGTCCTAGTGACTATAATTATCCATAATAATCAACTTAAAACACCAAGCTAACATAATCGGACATCAATCCACAACCAAAGGACAAATCCAACATGACCCAACCCATGAACAAGGATCGAGGATAGGCATAATCTTGCGGGATTCTTATTCATGTCTTGATTTAGATTCTGATAATGAAGTTGAGAACCATGATATGTATGGTTCAAAAGGTATAGTAGAAGTATATCATCAACATGTAATACCCCTCTAACCCTAATACAATTTTTTTGAATATAATCACAACAACAACAATGATCAAGGATTTTGGGGCACACTCATACCTATGAAGCCAGGTGAAGTCGATGCCCAGTACCTGCAAGCCTGCATCACTGAGAAGAAATACATGTGCATTGATGTACATATTAAAGAAGACATTGCAGATAGATGATCAAGATCGATACATCGTGTGGACCTCATCCATGTGAGTAACTATGATTTTTTCCCGAATCATGAAAACACATCATGTATATAGGCACACACACACACAAGGAATGTAACATGAGGGTTAGAATCTTGAGAATTGGGTTAGTCAATAATCGATACTAATAATAAATCACCATAATTATAATAAATATCCTAAAGCATTAAGTGACATACAAGATTCATCGAATGTAACCTTAATAGAACAATATATCTCTATCCATCCAGCACATATCACATAACATCCTAACTGTGTTTAGAAAGGTATTGAATATCTTTTATACATACATGGAGACAAACACATTCATAAATGATACCTTTAGACAATATGTCTGATATAAGATTTCTCAGGTACAAGCTGATGAAATAATTATAAACAACTTACAAGAAAACAAGTATAATCTATAAGGAAACATCTAAAGATCTTACTTCATTCAAAAAACTTGTATTAGGGTTAGAGGGGTATTACATGTTGATGATATACTTCTACTCTACCTTGTGAACCATACATATCATGGTTCCCAACTTCATTATCATAATCTAAATCAAGACATGAATGAGAATCAGTCATAAAATAACCATTATGATCACACAACTCACCTTCTGCCTTTCCTTTTTCTTCATTTGCATTCGTGTCTAGAGAAACAACACAAAAATTAGGATTATGTGGGGCTTGAAAAGGTTCACACCAATAAGCATCATTGCACATGTCAACATAATTTTTACGCAAAGGATCAAGAGTCCTATTATCAGGCTTGTCCTTTCTTTGTGGGATAATAGGTTTACCATCTTTAAATTGGGTACCATATGGGTGATTTTGCATCCTATTTTGGGGATTATAACTATTATAGGATTGCCTACTATTCTATGGATCTTTGTAATATTTGCATTCTGGTTCCTTTTGATTGCTCATACTAAACTGCCCATCATCTCTTCTACCCAATTTTCCTGATACTCTTCTATTCATTTCTATATTAACATCTATCTTATAAGCTTCAGTAAGGCTTCTTGGATTCTTGTCTTAGAGAGAATATCCCATTTTAGAATAAAAAGCATTTAAACATGTATCAAGACATACCTTTTCATCAAGTTTCATCTTCCGAAAAAGCTTATGCATAGCTCTTTGGAACCTTGTATTGAATTCAATAACTTCCTCATTTGAATTTTTCTTTATATTGTTAAATTCATTCAACAAGAATCCCTCATTTGTTTTATCACAATATTGATCTTTAAATAAATCTACCAATTCATCCATAGATCCCACAGAACCATGAGATATCCCTCTAAACAATTCCCTAGCATCTTCAACTAAGGATTGAAAAAAAAATTTCATCAAGACATATTCATGATTAATGTTAAGGTCATCTATGATATCAATAAATTTTCTTAAGTGTACCTCAAAAGTAATAACATTATTTCCTAAAAAATTTGGGAGTTTATCCCCAATCACATTTGGTACTGTGTTGGGATAACTAGGAGTACCAATGAAAGAAAATTTCTTGTACCTTTTTGCATGAAGTGGTCTCCTTTGGAATCTATCATTATCTTGGAAGGTAGAAGCCTTGGCTTTTGATGTTGTAGCACTTTCAACACCAACATTGGAAAATACAGAAGATTGCATGAGGAAATCAATCTTCTTCTTCATCTCTAAAGTAGTAGCATCTGCTTCTGCTTTCTCCAGCATTTTGGCCATGGTTTCCTTCTCCCTTTTGGATTTCTCAAGATCAATTTCTAATTTAGACATTTGATCTATTAGAACTTTGTGACTTTTGGGTTCATTTCTTTCACTTCCTGTCACCTTCTTCTTTCCTTTATGTTTAGAAACTTGAGAACCAATACTTTGGTGAGTGACAGGTTTCTCTTGATCTATATTAGATCCTTCAACATTTTTTGCTTCTTGATGTCTCAATGATCATCTTCATAATCTATCAACATTTTTCTGATCTTATTTTTTCTTATTTGCTTTATCTTTTTTCTTTTGCTAAAGAATGACCAACCGCCTCTTCAAAGTTCTTTCTTCTTCAGCAAGTTCATCAGAGGGAACCTTAGAATCTGAGTTGGTGGTATCATTCCCCTCCCTTTTAATAGGAGTGCTTCTATTTTCATATGTATCTAATCCCAAGTTAGGAGCTTCTTCATATTCTGATGTGTTTCCATCATGACTAAATTGGGTTAAATCTTCTCTCCCAATATTCTCCTCTCCTCTTCTTGGAGATGGATTTTTTGTATTATTTTTGTTCTTCTTTTCTCTCCAAGACTATTTAGTCCTAGAAGTAGTTGGAATCCCACCTCTGAACTCAACTTCAGGATTCTCTCTTACTCTAAATTTGGTATTCATATTGAGAAAATGTGTATAAATATCGAGTATTACTCAACACTAATTACAAAGTTTTCTTTGAGTTGCCACCCAAAAAAAGTTGGGAAAATACAACACAACCTAATATGAATCCTAGAATAAACTCCGAGCTTTCAAAATTCAACTCAATTGTAACTTAAATCAGCTTTAAAATACCAGAGATTGTCTAAAAGATCAACAAAATTTTGTAATGTCTCCCTAGTAGAGTCGCTAATTTGTTAGAGCTTTTTCTTGTAGAACCTCAAGATAGTATTAATGCTTGACTCTTATATTTCCAATATTTGATTCTGACAAGACAAAGTCTAATTGATGAGGATTAATCCTCCTTCTTCTTTGAGCTCCATATTCTCAGGCGGGTGTACCTTCAATAGAACACTGCTTTTTAGTAACTATGATAGTGGATTAGGGGTTACACTGGTTTTCCTATTGCCTTTTACTGTATCAACTGATAGAAAACCTTGCAAATGACTATAATCAATCTAATACAAAGCTTAACAAGCTAGACCATGAATAAAAAAATAACAAACAACAGTGAGACAAGGATTATCATCCTTCTTCTTTTTAGAGTTCTTGACTCAGGAAGGCTAACCTAATGATTCTCTCTCCAAGGAATCAACAAGTTGAATTGTATTCTCTAATACAACTACGTAAGCATGTATATTATTTATAACACAAAAGTAAATGATTGTTTTTTTTGATATTGATGATGAATAACTACTTATCAAACCCTAGACCTGTGCATAATATTGGGCAAAGAGTCAAATGAGATATAAATTCACAAAAAACTAATTAATGGAAATACACATATAGTTCAGATAGAGTGCCTTACAAACTACCTCTCACTAGTAGAATTTGGCAAATAAATGACTAAGTGACTAAAAATTTTAGTCACGTGACTAAAAGTTTTAGTTACATGACCAAAACTGATCATATTTGGTAAATAAATGACTAAATAAATGACCAATT
>MU227679.1:472354-483815 GCA_018584345.1 Thuja plicata
ATATACAACCAAATATATGACCAAATATATGACTAAATTAACGACTAAATAATTAAATAAATGACTAAATTAATGACCAAATTAATGACTAAATTAATGACCAAATCAATGACCGAATTAATGACTACATTAATGACCAAATAAACTACCAAATGACCAAATAAACGACCAAATAAATGACTAAATATATGACCAAATCAATGACCAAATAAATTACTAAAATAGTTTAGTCATAAATTTGGTCACGAGATAAATGACCGGCAATAAACTACCAGTGGTCACGTGACCAAATTTGGTCATTTATCTACAATTTTTGGTAGTTTATTTAGTCATATATTATTGTTTTTGGCAAAGAGTCAAATGAGATATAAATTCACAACAAACTAATTAATGGAAATACACATATAGTTCAGATAGAGTGCCTTACAAACTACCTCTTCATTCCCATACCCCTGTATCAAATCCTCACACTAATGTTTTACCCTCTGGAACCACTCATAAGATTTACTCCCTCCTTGAAAGAAAATTACAAGTAATTATACAGTTACCTTATAACTGGTATATTTATGATGCCTTACAAATTAAACATACAAGAGCATAAAAAAAATACAAGAAGACAACAAAGATATAGAACAAGAAACTCCACTGTATTTTATTAATATGTTGCTACTTCAATACATTCAGAAAGACTAAAAATCCTAAAAAACAAGACAAAATAAGAAGTCTGCCTCGCAATTGTATATTTCACCATACTTACATTATGTTACAACTTGCTATTTATAAAGTACTAGCCATCTTGGAATCCTTAAAGATTAAGGATGCAACAAGCTTCGGATGGATAGACCTAACCCTAAAGGTACTAAAAGACAAAATTATAATTAGACCTTCAAGTGGTGGAAATAAAAAATAAGTAGAAAATTAGATCTGATCTCCACATCTTGGATAGCTGGCACCTTTGTCTGTAGATATTCTAGATAACCTCTTGTAGTTATTGTGACACCTAGTTACCGTCGATACATGATAACTTACACTAGTCCTATTGATGACTATCCTCCCTATGCTCATAGATCAGGTGTCGGGTGCCTCTTCACTCCTCGTCCAATACATCTAGGTTAATGGCTATAGTATTTTTCTTCTTGGGCTTTGTGTTGACATCCCACTCTGCAACCTCTTCCTCCGAAGACCAATTAAAGCTCTGGATATTATGTAATTGTTCCTTTTGTCTATCCCATTTGGCATCTGTGATGAGCTTGACATCTATTACAAACTTAAAGAAGTCTATTTCTGCTTTAAAAGCCTCATCCAAGGTCTTCTTAAACCTATCCATATCTAATGCAACATTATCTATTATAAATGCCTCTTTAATAGGCAATAAGGTATCAAATTCACCCCTCCAATATGATATTGCTTTGATCTTATTATCATCTCCCTTTATTGGAGGAATATATCTATTATAATATGGCCCAAACATGTTGATCCTAGCTTGTAAATGATTTTCCTTGCCTTTGAAGAAAGACAAAGTGGCTCCAATCTGCTCAATTTATTCTCCTGACTGACTAAAAATTTTAGGGAGATCTTCCCTATGTGGTTGTAAGGCTTGTAGCTTTTCAAAAAGTGATGCCATGCCTGACCAAGTTCCAAAATAAGGACTTCAAGTTGCAATATGGTTATTGACCTTTGTTTCTAGGTTAGGTAGCTTGCTGAAAGCATTATGCACCAAATCAACTTTGCCCTTTATGATATCAATCCTATGTTGCAACATCTTCCACAGGGCTTCCAAATCCATTTTATTCTGATCCTTATTTTCTTTCTTTGTTCCTGCTAAGATATCTTCTGTAGTTTCAGTCTGAGCTTCAACAACCTATTTGGGAGGACCAAGAATAGCCTTGGGGGCCTCTTGTAATTTCTTATTCAATTCTTCCACCTTACCCTCTAATTCCTTGATCTTAATCAAACATACTTCCCTGTCTTTTACTATAGCACTTGATTGATCAAAAAACTTTTGATATCTCTTGGACTTCTGCTCTATCTTGGCTTCATTCATATGTGAAAAATGGGTAAGAGATTGGGATATCTCCAATTCACCAGTATTATGGATAGACCAAAAGATATTTTCCCCATCCATCTTCTCCTGCACATTGATTAAAGATGGCTTCTAGGTCTTAGGTGCTAATGACCACATACCTAAAGTCTGGGATCGTGGATCATATCCACATCCCATGATCGTTTCTCTAATTTGTGTCTCTGAGGACAACTTTGCATTAGGTTGCCTTCTAATCTGATCAATTATAAAGGTTGAAGAAAGATCCCAACCAGGTACAAGCAACATTCCACTTGATTTGACTATTTTCCTATCTTCATCAGGTGTAATGGTTTCAACTTCATGGTCATATGCTTGTAAGGACTGCAAAGCTTCACTTGGCATTGAACCCTCCTCTGTAAGTTGAAATTGTGACCCTACCTCTTGCTTCTTTATCCAGATCAAGAAATTCTTGAACTCCTCTATTTTGATGAATTCATAATCTTTCAAGAATTCCTTTTGGTGAATTTCTCTTTCATCTTGGCATATCAAGAGATGTATTTAAAATTCTTCTTCATCATCCCACTTCACTTTCTTTCCTTCCCTGATTTCTTTCCTAAGGTGATGGTCATATGCTTTGTTACCAGTGATTACATCACTCACCTTATCCCTTTTCTTCTCCTGTTCCTTAGCATGGGAAGGCTCCCCTGATTCCACCTTTTGTTTCTTTTTAGGGGGCTCATTAGTCACCTCAGTGTCAGACACCTTTGTAAGGTCTACCTCTATACTTTTCTCTGCTGAGGGTGGCTAATCTATGGGAGGAGGACTATGAATTGAATAGCCTCCTTCACTATCTTCATCATATTCCAAAGAAGAGTGCTTCTATGAGCCTCTCTCCTTGTCTTTTATTATCCCCTCAAGCTGATTATTCAAGGTATTTTAAGACTATCATTTTGTTGAGTCTTTGCAAGTAGGGTAATCTAGGAAAGAACCTCCAAAGCCAATACCCCTTTTCTTAATTTGTTTCTCTAGGCTCACTAGATCTTGATACTAGTTTGTCCTTCTTTCCACCTCATCTTCCTCCAAAACATTCCTTATGAGGTCCTCTTCCACACACTCTTCATGCTCTTTGATAGCAGTGATAGTGGGAGTCAATAATTTCTTGGTACTTTTTATAAATCCCTCTAGGTCTATATACATGTATAGTGCCACACTCATTCTGTAATGGCCCAACCACTTACTCATCAGATCATAGGATCTTTTTCCAATAGTGAAATTGGTAACCTTGAATTTTCTAGGTGTAAATGTACCTTTCTTGTGTTGACCCAGGTGCTCTTTATCAGTCCACATTAATTGCCAGATGAAATCCATTACAACTATCCTTGGTGGCACATATTTGGGAAAGATAGGTGGGGGCTGGGAACATCCATAGACCCTCATCAAAGTAAAATTCTTCCCACAGTAGAAATCTCCCCAATTATGATCCCCTGTCCACTTATCAACATACTGACAAGGCCTGAGAAGTCACAATACCCTGATTGGCAATCTGTTCATATCCACACCTAGGAGACTTAGAATTGGATATGCAATCCAAATCTGATAGCCACAAAACTCATGTTCATTGGAAGTCAAATTCCAAACCCTAACCCAAATTTGCACAGGGTTTTGCTTGCCATGGAACATCATCCTTGGTCTTAAATTATGCACATCCATGCCATTGATATTGAAATATAAAATTAAGTGCACCAAAATGGAATAATACAAAAATTTAGGGTTTGGTTTAGTAAGGACATCTATAAGGCCTTGATGTATTTGATCTATAACATACTGAATATAATCATAATCAATATTTGCATGAGAATTATGCATGTCCAAGATAATCATCAAGAAATCTACAGATACCTTGTCACTGCCCCCATCTTTCCCCAAAACCCTACACAAAGCATAAGAAATGTACTTCACATAGTAACTCAAATCCTTAAAGAAATATGGGGTAGTAGAGTTTGGTATGGCAACTATATAGTTCCTATTTTCTTTGGGCACATGACCCTGGATTAATTTGGCAAATATAGTGTCCTCTTTGACATTTTGATTCGCTAATTTCTTTAGGTCAATATCTGTAGTACAGGGATGATAGATATCAAAAGCCTTCATAAATGAAGGCCTATCTAATGTAACCAAGGCTGATCCATCACTCTTCTTAATAGTTATGGAAAGAGAAACATATTTCCTAGCTAAATCTATGAGCAAATCTACATCTACAAAGACGTCGGGAACAACTAGCTTAGCTAACCCTGATGTCCATGGGTTGGAAATTTTAATTTCCTTATCTCTATTACTATAAAATTAATTAAATAGATGATAGCCAGAAAAACCAGGAGTTTGTGTATCTCTACAATTTTCTTTATCATCAACAAGGAGTTTGTCAATTACCTTTTTCCCTTGATTGGTTCTAGGCAATAGAGCCACAAATTCCTTAAAATAGTTTATTTTTCCCTTTTGATCATCCTTTGCATCTCCACTTCTCCCATTGGTAGAAGTGCCACTTGGTGCTGCTTGACTCATTGTAACTAATCTTACTGGACACTACTCCTTTCTGATACAAGATTCTCCTTAGAACCAACCCTTCAACCTAGACAATTGCTCACTGTTGGAAGCACTGAAATATATGCAATTTCTAGCTCTGCACTCTGAAAACTTTGGTAAAATAGAATGAAAAAAGGCAACATCAATTTATTTCTGAGAAATCAATGCACTAGTCTAGTCGAGATAATGAAATTGTTACCTAGTAACTTATGTCATTTCTCTGTGTGCCTTGACATCAATTTCTCTTAGTCATGGTGCCTAAAGTTAACAGGTACTTCAAATTTTAAAAACCAACTAGGATAGGTCATGAGTGATTTTTTTCAATTTTAAAACCCTATTATAAGAGAATAAGCCTTAAACTCAATCATGATTGGTTGGTTTTCTTTACCTTTTACAGCTCAGTAAATCTCTTACACTCTGTCAAGATATTTGCTTTTTGATAGGTTAGCTTTTTAGTTCATGGCGCGAGAACAAACCCAAGAAACTTTACCTCAGTCTTACCATAGTTCCTTTTGGAGATTGCACGACTGTATTGTATCTTAGTCACTAAGAGTTTAGCTTTACCTTAGTTTCATCCTGAGATTCAACGCGCACTACACGATTTGAATCTTAACAATAGTTTAGATCTCTCTTACTAACCCATATCTTAGCCAACTTAGCCTTTCTTCCTTTAGAGATCACGCGACTGAGAAAAATTGAAGTCGCTGAATGTTTTGGCTTACCATGAGTTTATCTAGAGATTTCACGCCAGTCATACGATTAAATTTTGATTAACAGCCTGCGCTGAGTCTCTTAATCATTTAGTACTTGCTGAATCTATCTAGAGATTACATGAGTAAATTTTATCTCCTTTTAATCTGACGGTTTGTGTTGAATCTCCCAATCTTTAACCTTAACTTCAGTTTTTTACAAGATCACGCAACTGCAAGCTATCTCTAAGTCGCTAGATAAATTTCTTAACCATGGGTTTTCTTTGAGACTTCATGCAAACCACAGATCTCTAAATAACCTAAACACATGTCAGCATCTAAATCATTATCTCTGAATTGCTAGACAATCCTTGACATTTTGACTTCTCTTAGCGACTCAATGACAGGCACAAGATTTGATCTTGATTTGCGGTTCAGATTCACTCACATCAAAACTTGACCTAGCTCTATCTTAACCATAACTAACCATCGTTCATCTAGAGACTTAGCGATTGAGTGAATCTCTAAGTCGTTGAACAAATCATCTAACTCACGTTCTATTTACAAATTAAATGCTAGCCCTCAGATCTTACATTCATCAATGACTATCATTAAGTCTCTCAAACTTTATGTACTTCATCAAATCATTCTGAGATCACACGGCAACCCTTGATTTATTTTCAATCTGACAGTCTGCGTTGAATCTCAAAACCTTTCACTTAACTGCACTTTTCTTCTAAGATTAAACGCTAGCCACAAGATCATCTTAGCATTGATGATTATCGCTAGATCTCATAACACTTTACTTAACCCTTGGTTCTTTCAGAGATCTCGCGACTGAACAAATATAATAACCATGCCTTGACCTTGGTAAGTTTGTGAGACTTCACGAATGAATGAAAATTGAAGCCACCATATTATTTCTTAACTCATGGGTTCCTCTGGAGATTTCACACCAACCACAGGATCTGATTTAAATCAACCACCCGCGTTTAATCTCTCAATCTTTTAAAGCATATTCTTTACCTTTCGAGATCATGCAACCAAATCTTTGTGCTGAGTCTCCAAACAAAAAGGAATATTCAAAAATGTTTAAGAGATTAAGCGACTAAATTAAAACATGAAAAAGGGCATATGACTTAAAACACTTAAATTTGATGAAAAATGTAACTTCAAATTAGAAACAAGCTACGAAGAACTAGGGTTTTTTTCTTGAAAAGGATAAAAAATGACATAGGGCTTAGGGTTTGATAATTTCTTATTGCTTTCATTGCTTGGAGATCAATCATTTGCAAGAAAATTTGATAGCACTCTAGAAAGGTTTTGACATTTCAGGAAAAATTAACAATGGGAACCCAAATTTTTTATAGAAAGACTCAAAAATGGAAATATACCCAATAATATCTATCTTTATTCATCATAAATTTGAGAAGATATATGTCATCTTCAAACACTTTCCAATTCTGCACATTATCAAGAATTGATGGTATGTTTTTCATCTCAATCTGCACAATCTCATCAAAAGGAACATCAACCTACCTGGTGCCTAAATTAGCCAACAATTCTGCAAGGGAATTATGAGATCTTTCTATCCATTTGATTGAAAATGCATCAAAAGTTTTTAATTAAATCCCAAACTAAATTCCTATATTGTTTTAATTTAGAATTATTTAGTTGTGAATTTATTTCTGACTTAAGAAATAATTAAATCAGAGTCACCATAAACTGAAAGCATCTTAATCCCATAATATTTTGTAATTTTTAAACCAAGGATTAATGCTTCTGATTTGAATTAACAAATCAGATTACAATACCTGGTGTGAAACCTGCGGTATTGTTGAATTTAAAAAAATAAATAAAGATGAACAACAGAATTGAAAGCCAAAAACTAATCCATTCTATTCAAAATTGGAGTTTATATAAAAATGAAGGATCCCAAGAGTCACTAGAATCTCTTGAAAATGAAATGAAGAGTCTTCATAATGTTTATTACAAATAAACATATTAAAAATACCAACAATTTCAAAAAACTATATTAAAATTTAGGCCTACTTGGAGAAGGCATAAATTTCTAGTCCTAGGTCCAATTTGCAAACCATTTACTTCACTAGAAAGATAATCCAAAATTGTAGACCCAAAACTATGAAGTGACACCAAGTTTACCCTCCCCGGAGGAGATCATCCCAGAAATGCCCCAAAGACCTTCAAAAATGCAGTTTACTGAGAAATAGAAAATACTGAAAAATTAGATTTCAATATTTCCCAATTCCATCTTGATCATTCCTTCCCCCTTGAGAGGAAATCGGCCCCATTGCACTAATCTTCTGCAATAGATGAGGAAATTGTTCTTCAATTTGTTCCTTAGTTAACCAATTGCCTTGATGAGGATGCTGACCAACTCGAACCACCTGCTTCACAATAGTATACATGCCATAACGAGGAGGATAAAGCTTCATGTTTGGTCCGTGAAGTTGCTCTTCCTGAAGATGTAACCATACCTTGTCACCAATGTGAAAGTGATGAGGAGTTCTATGTTTATCATGCCTTTACTTATACTTCTAACTACTCTGCTCCAAAATCTGATGAACTAGGTGTCTACTGTTATCAATTAATTTTTCTGAATCCCATGTGCGAGGATGTTTTGAATGATACATCTGTAAGATATGAATTATATCCGATTCACCACTTCTCTCTGCCCATATGTTTGGAGATGGAATGTTGTGGACTTTGTCAACTTTGTGTCCATTTCAGCCCATAGTGCAGACCAAAATTGGCTGATGAACTTGCTATCCATACTAGAAATAAGGCTTTTTGACAAACCAAAATGAACCCAAACATGGTCAAAAAATAACTTGGCAACCTCTTCTATAGAAATCATTTTTTTGTCCATCTAATTTTGTTGATTTTTTGTTATGGTTACCTTTGCATGTGTATTAAGGACAACTGACTTTGTTTGTTCTGGGTGAACCATGAGCAGAACAAAAGCTCTAGTTTGAGAAATCAAATGTTGACATGGTTTAGCACTAATTAAAGAAGTATTTTGTGTTGGAAATACCTCTAGTATCTGATACCTCTTCCCATCAAGCTTGATTGTAATGCTACGTGGCCTAGATTCATACACTCCATGCCTTTGATACATGTAAGGTTTCCCTAGAAAGACATCACATACATCCAACAGTGCTACATCACATGTCACTTCATCCTTGAAAGTCTTGATTGAATATGGTAGATGACATTGTTGATTTATTTGAATATCGTGTCCCTCATTTACCCATCCCATAGAGTATGGTTTTGGATGTCTTGTCACTTTCAAATTCAATGTTTTGACTATCTCCCTAGATATCAAATTGTTTTGGCTCCCACTGTCAACAAGAAAATGTTGAGGCTTTCCATCAACCCACATCTGTGAATGAAAAAGTCTCTCTTCATCTTCATGATGCAATACTTTAGTAGTTGAAAATATGGCATATGGGTATACTTCTATGATGGAATCATTGTCCTTTTTATCAGAAGTATCTATTGGTAATGATTCAAGTTCAGCTTCATCTCCTAGTATTTCTGTCATCATATTTTTAATACTTCAACAATCTTTTGTATTATGGGTTGGGGACTTATGCATCTTACACCACATGTTTGTATTTGTTTGTGTCTTTTTGGCAGTCCACCATGTGTTATTAGGTGAGTTTGCGCGAGGCTCCTTGGTTACCTATTTTCTAGCATCTTCAATCCTTGGCTTATTGTTTGCAAAGTATTCCCTCTTCCCTTTCTGCTTGAATTTATCTTTAATTTTTTTAGCATATTTATAGGCAGTTGGTAATGTCTCAATATTCAAAAATTCCATCTCTGTCTAAATATACATGTGAAGTCCACTACGATATTTTAGAATTTGATGCTTCTCTGAATCCTCAATACCAAGTTTTGCTAAAATTGAATGGAATGTATTGGTGTAATCTTGCACAGATTGATCCCTCTTGTGTCGAAGTAGCTTCCATTCTATATATTTCTATTCATATACATCCTTTGGAAAGTATGATTCTTTTATGTATTCCAAAAATTCTCCCCATGTGGGCTTTGTATCAAGAGATATTTCCAAGCCGTTTTCACCAGATAATTCTCGTTCTTTATTTGCTAATTTGTTTTCCCAGGCTAATTTCTCATGGGTTTCAGCTTTGAGGAGAGAAAACGTTATTTTTTCTGCATCTGAGAAATTGTTTACAGAAAAATATCTATCCAATTTTGATAACCAGTTATCAACAACTTCAACATCGATTTTTCCCTCAAAATTTGGGATGTCAAAATTTACCTGCACTTTGAAAGGGTTATTTCCATGAAACATTGTTCTCTATTCAGAGGGTTGTTGATTCTGTAGGAGTGAAAATTGACTCATCATCTCCTCTCATTGCTTATTTAAAGCCTCTTCGACCAGCTGCTTAATTTTATCATCTGACATCTTCGATTGTGTGCGCCTCAAAGGTGGATATTCTTGCAAAGCTTGTGTATCCAATCCCAATCTTTGGTAGGAGGACCTTGTGTAAATTGGCATAAAGGAGTTTTCCCACTTTGATACCACTGATCTGAATTAATAAATCAAATTACAATACCTGGTGTGAAACCTATGTATTGTTGAATTTAATAAAAACAATAAACATGAACAACATAATTGCAAGCCAAAAACTGATCAATTCTATTTGAAATTGGAGTTTATACAAACATGAAGGATCCAGAGAGTCACTAGAATCTCTTGGAAATGAAATGAAGAGTCATCATAATATTTATTACAAATAAACTTATTAAAACTACCAAAATTTTTAAAAAAACTATATTAAAATTTAGGCCTACTTGGAGAAGGCATAACTTTCTAGTCCTAGGTCTGATTTGCGAACAGTTTACTTCATTGGAAAGATAATCCAAAATTGTAGAACCAAAACTAAGAAGTGAAACCAAGGTTACCCTTCCCTAGAGGAGATCATCCCAAAAATTCCTTGAAGACCTTCAAAAATGCAGTTTACTAAGACAGAAAATACTAAAAAATTAGATTTCATTATTTCCCAAATCCATCCTGATTAGCTTCGTACTCTGAAATATCATTAATACATTCAAAATTTAGCAAGAAAGAAAACTTTAAAATCTTACCATATGGAGATATAAAAGTGATCCCAGCACCATTACCTTCCTTACTGCATGCTCCATCAAAAGTCATTTGCCAAAGTTGTTCTTGATTCTCTTGCAAATGCACTCCAATGGGCCTACTAATTTCTAGTGCTAGTTTAGTGATACTCACCTAGAAATTATCCATGTCTAAATGGAAGAATTTTATTGTCTCCATCAAAATTTCTTCATTAATAATATATGGATATCTTGGCTCCCTATTGATTCTTACTTCCCCGCCATCCACTGGAATAGTAGCGTAAGACAAATCTAATTGGATATGACCACCTACTAAATTAGACCATTGTCTAGATAAAATCATTCCATAATTAGTAGGCATTTCTACAACATTAATATCGGTTTTGTATGACATTTCAGGATGAGCAGGAAATTTAAATTCCACATCTTTCATAATACCAACAACATGTATAGATCTATTTCCCATAGCATAACATCTTCCATAGTATTCTGGGATCGTTTCTTTTAAGGTTAACCTGCAAAAGAGATATTAACAAGAACAATTGTAAATAAATGTATATAAAATTTAATTAGCTAACTATCTACCCCATTACTAATCCCTCCCAAAGAAAGTCTACTAGGTCAGGCTCATAACCTTAATAAGGACCCTTTTGATCCTTTGATTAAATCTCGTCGTCGTCCTTTGGAGCGCATCCTTAGGGACTTCCTGAGTGAAGTTTACCAGGTCAAGCTCATGACCTTAATAAGGATATTTTATAGTCCTTTGGCCTGATCTTGTCATTTTCCATTAGAGCGCATCACTCCTGGCTTATAGACTGACAATTTTTTGGTCCATTCCTCTTCTTAGAGGAGACTTTCTCTATCCAAGGCTTGGTTACATATATATGTGGGTAGTAGGGACTTAATCCCCTTCAAATTCTCAATGTTAAGATTTGAGAGTTCTTGTAATAATGTTGAATTACAACATCATATTATTTTTAAGCAAATAAAAAAATTGCTCTTCTTAACTTAGATATGGCATATGTAATATATATATATA
>MU227679.1:483865-547083 GCA_018584345.1 Thuja plicata
ATGATCTGTATACAATATATTAATATTTATGTGTATCAATATATTTAATTATAAAATTAATATATTAATATTTATATTTGTATTGATACATTTAATTATAATATTAATATATTAATTTTAATACTTTTAATTATTAATGTTTTTGCTAATATATAAATGTATATATATTAAATAACTTAATAACAATAAATCTTTGCAAATTACACACACACACTTGTATTTTATAATGGATAATTTATTATTTGTTTATTAATTGGTAATCTTAGTAGGGTCAATCCATAGCCATTACAGTATACCAGTCATGTCCTGCAGCCATTAGGAATTTACGCTGTGAATTGTACATGCATAATTATGTAGTGCCACTGGATACTGAATGGAATCTCCCTCTCTATAATGGGGATATTCATTTGAGAGGACTGATGTGATAGATCAACAATTAGATTAGTATGGGAGAGCAGTCACATGCATATAGAGAGAAAGAACACAATATTCTTTTTTCCTTTAAGACCTGACGCTAACACCCTAGGGTGCTTTATTATGATTGGCCAAAACTGCTATACCCCTTACTAGATAAGCACTGCAGGAACAATATTATGTGTTTAAGAGAAGAATCTTATAAGGAATTTGAGCGGATGACCCAAATTGAGGGGAAAATTATGATTGGACACTTTTTCCAAATGTGGAATAGTTTTCCTATGGAACTTAAGAAATTAGAACCCCATTCCCTTGTCAACTATACAGCAGCAATGTAACGAGTACTGACTTATATCAATCTGGGTAGAGGGAATTAGAAGGATTGGTTACCCTTGACCTTTGAACCACCTACACTATTATAGTCATTATTTAGTTACAATAATGATGAGAAAGGCTATAATGAAGAGACAAAATGTCATAGGTGGAGATAGTTAGAAAAGATGAAAGGGTTTTATTGGAGTCTTTAGCAGGGCGGTGCTGGGAAAAGCATTATTGGTGGTTTCAGGATACATGTCAAAGGAATTTCTCAGTTGCCAGAGAACCAAAAATGGATTAAGTTGGGGGACAAATGATGAGCTTAAATATTGGCTCAATGATTATGTTACTTTGCTATGTTTTCCCTATCATGTTCCTAGATTGTGTCATAGTTTGTGTCATGTACTTGGTTTTTAGTTGTCTTTAGTCAGCCTTATGGACTTGGTAACATAGACCTAAAACTTATACCTTAATATCTATGTGATGGGTTAAAGACACTTTTATATGGTTATATATGCAATCTTTATATATTATTCTTAATTATGGCTCAATAAATGGTTACTCTATTTATAGATAAATATTTAAGTGTTGCATATGTTTTGTGTGTATTAACATTACAATGGAGGATGATTAATGGAGTAGTACAATAAATATTGGCACCCAAGGAGGTCATGTTTGGAGACCAAGTCAAATCAATTCAGCGAGGATCAACAGGGAAACAACAAAAAGATAAATTAGTTACAACTCGTATAGCAAACCAAGACTTTAAATGATCATTATTAAGTATGGAGTAAATCTAGGAAAGAGTGGACAGAGCTATATTTACTACCGATGTACTTGGCTATTAATCGTTTCTTATTTGATAGTTTACTCTCCTTCTTTCTAGTTTAAGTAATAATTTCTTTAGTCTATTCCTTTGGGTGTGGATTAGTTAGAAGTAGTTAGTTAAAGCTTTTGGTTATAAATAAGAAGCTAAAACTTCTTCCAAAGTAAGCCCAGTCTTCAAAATTAAGCTCAAATAGATTAAGCTTCCATGTAATAGCATTTTCTGGTTTTCAATACTATTTCAGTGAAGTCTTAGTCATGCTTTGTAATTGTTGGTGAAAAGATTTTTCTATTACAGAATATAAGCACAATTTTTAAAACAATGACTCAGGCCCATTTAAGAAACACATCTACGAGCAAGAGTTGGGTAAATAAATTTGTTTGTCTCCCTCTAAATTTTACAAGGTACAACTCCCTAATTAGATTTTCAATGAATCAAATCTAAACTAACATTAAGACATTCTTTTTACCAGAAAGCACATAGGCATAATGCATTTAATCATCAATTTAATTTGAGCACATGAACTATTAATCACTGATTAAGATCACACAGAGAATCATAGTTCTCTGTAAACATTTATTCCACTAACACGAAGAACTAATCGATTCCCAGCTTGATATATGAAAATTCACATATATTTGCATAAACTTGAAATAATTGAATTCACTAAAAATTTGGACCCATTACACAGAAAAGATATAACCACCATATAAACACACAAATTTATATTTCTTCAGCCCAATTCAAAATACTTTCATTCACGGGTAAAAGCTTCTCAAGTTTATCTACATAATACATAAAGTATATCAACTATATTGCTAAATTCATTTTTCAAAGAAAACCAAAAAATATGAACCCTAAACATTGGTTCATTCTAGAATTTATACTAAATTCTTAACCATAACTAACTTTTGAAACTACTTGTGGTTTCAACAGAGCCACAAGTGAAAATAGAGCCAGTTTTTCATAACTAAAACATAATAACTAACTGGATGAAAGATCCCTAGTTTCTAGAAAAATCCTTTTTAAAGCATAAAACTAAAACTAAGAAGCACATGGTCACTTCTTGCTGATGCTCTCTCTCCAGATTCTGTGGCTGTGCTCCATTCCGCTTTCCACTCTTTGTAAGCATTTGTAATTTGTAGAGGAAATGAAGGGTTTGGGGTCTTGATGGATGACATCCTCTATTTCCAGGCATCTTTTGCACACTTCATCTCTCCCAATCTCTGCACATGCGTCGGTAATTGTTCATGAAGTAGGACTATCATAGATATGATCTTTTCTATCTTTGAGAAGTGCTTGGCTGTAGGAGTTTTCTCTATCTTCAATTGGTCATTTTATTTCTTGAATGGTTTGAGTACAATGTCCATGTCATGTTCCACAGTGCCATCTTGCCAAATATAGGTGATATTGATACACCTCATATCACTATCCATTTTCTTAGCCAAATATTGTAGCTCCTTCTCCATCTTTTTGAAGTTCAAATGCCCAATTTTAGTCACAAAGTTTCTCCACTTTATGTCTTTTTTTGTAAACAGCCAGTCAACCTACATCTATATCCTTCATGGGCTTTTCTAATAAAAAATTGTCTACCCCATATCTTTGGACTTCATGGTTTCGTAGAGAGACTTCAATCCATCTCTCTTCCCCATTCTCACAAGCTGTCAGCTAAGTCTGGACAATAGTGAGTATCCCTATAACTTCATTATAAATAGCTCTGGAATCCAGAATGAATTGTCCTCCATCTTTTATTATAACATCTACCCATTCATTGAATGCATCATCCAACACCTTACCCCTCTATAATAGGTTTAGCATCTTCTAGTTATCAGGGGTATTTGGGTCGAAGGACTATGACATTTGAGAGATTGGATAAGGGCTCGAGCTGTTGATGGCATCAATATAAGATGCCATGTCTTTGATAGTTTGCTTCATCTCCTTCTTTTCTTTGTTGTCTTTCCAAGATCTAGTCAACATCTTTTTGGGAGAGATCTCGAAGTGGTGATTGTTTGTGGCTTTGCTGGCACCGCCTAGGTCAACCTTCTCAATGATTAAATCATCAGTAGAGGGATCTGCAACTTCTTCATCAATTTTTGGCTTAGCCACTTCAACTATCCAATTCCCTATTTTTGAGTCAAATTTGACTCTAGATATAATATTTAGGTTCTTGGATTTTGACTCTTTACTGGCGTATTTACTCACCATATCTACAACTAGGATGAAAATAGGGACTATATTTCTCTTCTTATTAATATTCATAGTCAACTAAGTGGGAGTACCTTCAACCGAATCCTTGACAATATCAGATTTTGCAGGAGTGATATTGACCATGGCCCCTGCATCTGAGTCTAAAAGGGTGTTTAAAAGATCCATTGGTTGATAATTTTGTTCCTGTGTTTCTCTACTATCCTCCTTTAAATCCAAGTCTATCATAACCTCATCTCCTAATCTCTTTTTCCTGGACACCTTTGATTTTGATCTGCTTATCCAAACAGGGGATTTCAGAGTGGTAGGAATTGTTGGTTCTTCATTTCCTGAGGGGCCCTTTGACTTGTTCTTAGTCTTAGCTTGCTAATTTCTCACACTAAAATGCTCTGCCATGACAACCCAAAAAAATTTCTATGATCTGCTACTCACCACATGCAAAATGAGAAAATAAATCTGCTAATGTTTCTTTTTAAAACATCTTACCTTGCGCCAAATCTTTGGAGATTAATTTTTAAATCTGTTATTCATGTGAAGCAAGGGTGGTGTGACCTTTGGAGCATGAACATTTATTATTTGTTACATCACCATGTAGTCTTATTTAATTATGATTGCATCCCTTTTTAATAGCTTACATTCCCATAATTATCCCTAAAATCACCTATGTGCCAGATCAAAAATCACCTTAACCTTCATCACTTTGGCAATTAATTTCCTCCTCAATGGAATCACACATCATTAGTACCCCATTGAACCTGCTTGAACTTGGCAGAATATGATTCATCTTGGTTCAATCCTACTAAAGTGTGTGCAAGCCTAAGACCATGCTAAGCAATGGTCAACTGACGTGAAACTAACACATTAATTGACTAGTTTGACTCAACCCATAAGAGCAAAGAATTGAACTTGTTGAACTGAGATGAACCACAAGGAAATTGGTTCAAGGGGTTCAGGGAAGTATGAAGTGGTGCAAGATGCGTTTGGATGGACCTTTTTCACGAGGGGCTAAATACATGGTTGAACTGGAGTGAACCTTTGAATTATTTGAACCGCATCGAAATTAGTCAACTAGGTTCAATGAATTCAACAAAATATCGCATTTATTTAGAAATTTTGGGGATTGGTTGAACCGGACCCACACGAGTTTAAATAATAAGGTGAATCAAAAGGGGGCCAACAGTAATCAAGTACTTCTTGATGAATGAATAAAGAAATGAAGTTTTGAGTTCACAGTGTGTAACTGAGTTTTGGATACTCATCCAAGGGGGCCCACTTGGTGAGTAATTCCTTTCAATTTTTGCATTAGTTTCTTGTAGCTCTATTTATAAATTTTTATATTTTATCTACTCCTGCGGTCACTGGAAGTGATTTCCCATGACTGTTCCTGCAGCCAAGGAAGACAAAGTAGTTCCTGTCTAAATATATTAAACTTTTTTACAGTGGTTTGCATAGGTTTAGCTTTAGCATTTGGATTCTATCAATCATTTGAATTATTTCCATACCAATCATTTACCTTTCAGCATTGGTTTCCTTAAGCTATAGGATAGCTTGGCCTTAGTAGGAACTTAGTGCACATACAGTGTTGACCCATTTCAAGTTCACGTACCTTGGTTTGAGAAGTAAATGAGTCTTCTCTGCAAGAAAGATAACTACTCAGCTTGGATGTCTGATCCCTAAGTTGTATTTCATAACCTAGTTATTGATCTAATAGGAAAGTCAAAAAATTCATATACCTTCTCACAACTCCCACTACATATGAAATATTTGTCCTTGTACATACCATGACATACAACAAGCTTCCAAACGTTGAAGAGTATGGAACCTTAAACATGTAATTTATCTTCTCCCATGTCTTGGGGCTCATCTCTTTGGACAATTTAAAATGACTAGGAAAAGCTTTACTAACTAGCTTTGTATCTTCATCTGAAATATTTTCAACACCTTTTTCTATGTAATCACTCTGAGACAATGTCAATGTGTGATTTTTCCTATCCCTGGTTATTCTCATACCAAAGATTTGTTTTTCTGCACCCAAATATTTCATAGAAAATGACTGTGCTAATTTATGTTTAAGGTCATTTATATGGTACATATTAGACTCAACAACAATCATATCATCAACTTATACTAACATGATAATATAGCTACCATTATCTAATCTCTTGAAATAAACATAATGATCAAAATGACATCTGTTGTAACCTTGTTCAACCATAAAACTATCAAATTTCAAATACCATTGTCAGGGTGCTTGTTTCAACCCTTACAAGCTCTTTTTCAACTTGCACACTAAGTCCTCCTTACCTTTGACCTCATATCCTTGTGGTTACTGCATATAAATCTCTTCCTCCAAATCTCCCTGGAGAAAAGTTGTCTTGACATCTAATTATTCCAAATGCAAATCTTTTCTGGCCACAAGACTTAGAATAGTTGAAATTGAAGTCATTTTAACAACATGAGAAAATATCTCAGCAAAATCAATACCTTTGTTTGTTGAAAACCTTTGAACACAAGTCTAGCATTGTATCTTTTCTTTCCTCCATGTTCTTCCTTTAACCTGTAAATCTATTTGTTAGGCAATACTCTTTTACCTTCAAGCAATTCAACGAACTCCCAAGTTTGATTTTGTATAAAGGAATCCATCGCCTCTTTTGTTCCTTGCTCCCACTTTTTCCTAGTTCCAACTTGCATTGCTTTTGCATAACTTTTTAGTTCACCAGAATTAGTCAATTAAACATAATAAAATGAAGAAGAATATCGTTTAGGAGGTTTACTTATCCTGGAAGAGCTTCTTACTAGAGTGTGAGGAACTTGTTGTGGTTCTAGTTTTTCAATATTTTATGGCATTGTTGGTGCTACATTTATTGGAATTTCACCAAGCACCATGTGTTCTGTGTATTCCTCTTCTTACTTCTTGCCCTACATATTATTTTTTCGCATGACTTTTTCATGTTAAAAATAACATCTCTACTCCTAATGATTTTGTGATTCTCAAAATCCCACAAACTATAACCAAAATCATTAACTACATATCAAATGAAAGTGCATTTCTTAGATTTAGCCTCAAGCTTTGATCAATTTTCTATATGAATATGGACAAATGCTTCACAACCAAAAGTTTTCATAAATGAGTAGTTTACCTTTTTGCATGTCCATGCCTCCTCTGGAGTACCACCATCTAAGGAACATGAAGGACCTCTATTTATGAAGTAAACACCAATATATACAACATCTTCCCAAAACTGTAAAGGCAATCCTACATGCAATCTCATGCTCCTTGTATGCTTCATGATAGTTTTATTCATCCTTTCAGTCATGCCATTTTTGTGGGGTTCTAGGAATTGTCAAATGTCTATGAATCCCATGGTATGAATAGTAACTATCAAAATCTTTGCTACAATACTTACCTCCATTATTTGATCTAAGACACTTCAACTTGTTTCCTATATCATTATTAACCAAAGCTTTCCATTTCTTAAACACTTCAAATACATCATATTTTCTAGGAATGAAATAAACCTATGTTTTCCTAGTTTTGGATTAAGGAAAAAATAGGTTTTGAAGGGACCTGAAACTCTTTGCAAAAGGATTACACAAGATATATTTTGAAATACCAACAAATAAAGAATGAAAAAATACCAAAATGGGTTTTACTAGTAGGCTCCCATAACCTGAAACAAAAGCTACACAAAAATATAGCAAACAACCTAAAATCAAAGCAAGGACTAGAGAAAACTCCAACTTAGACACCCACAACAAGGAGTCATAAATATTTTCCTTTAGTGTCGCCCTTGTGGGAGTGAAGAGTCATGTTATTTCACAGTAATCCAGCCCTCTTCCATGCTAGCAACATAATTCTACCAATCCAACGAACCCAACACTGGAACATCAATATTCTAAGAGAGAAAGCCAACAACATCAACACCAATTTTCCTTATAGGCGCAAGATCACTATAGATGCCACTAGAAATGATAGCCATAGAATTCTTAGAGGGTGTAGTCACCGTGGGTCTATTCCCACACATATCTAGAGAATCAATAGGAGGGACATGAGATTACGACCCAGCCTCCATAGCCACTCCACAAGAAACCATATCATCCTGAGAAGAAAATGTACTAACATCCTGAGGCACACTAACCTCAACACCCCTACCATCAGATGCCATAACAGCTTGAGAAGAAGATGTAGGTCATTGAGGATCCTACTCAACTACCTAGGAGAAATTACTTTGGGAATCAAATTTCTTCTCATCCATATAATTATAAATTGAAGCATCTTTCCACCACAAAGTAGACTTTTTTATTTTCTCTAATCCGCATCGATCTGCCACATGACTAGTTTTAAAACAACTTCTGCACCTGATGGGAATCCCTTTATAGTCAAAAAATTGGATCCGGCTACCCTTAGAAGATTTGATTTTAATATCTGCAGGAAGCCCCTTTGAAACATTGAAATCAACTAGAATACAGGCAAAGTTGGAATGAAGAATACCCAAGTTTTCCTAGTCGCATCATCAATAAAAGTAACATAATAATAAGACCCACCAAGAGATGGTACCTGAGTTGTGTTGGTGTTTGAAAATGTTTACACTTTGAAAAGCTACCAATATACCTTGAGACTGATTTTAGGAGTGGTTAGCTCCAAGTATGAAAGCTCTGCAAGGTAACTAGACCAACTATAGGGACAAGACTACCCTCTACAGTTCTAGAACCTAATCTAGATAACATACAACTCTTTATCACTCTGGATTATAACAACAAATGATGGTAATAAAGTACTAAATTCTAACCAGACATTCATTGACTCTCCATTACCATGAAGGACCACAATCAACAACCACAAAACATAAAGAAATTTGGGAATGGTTTTGATGTAAATTTCTAGAATATAGCTGAACCAAATCAGACATGCATCTCAATAAAATGTACTAATCCTTGATCAGTGCCTTATCCATTGGGAAATATCTCACATACATATACATAAAACATGAACCAACCACTGGCAAAGACTCAAATCCATAAACACAATCAATCCAGACCAACCACTACTTATAAGATCCTTCTGTAGACAAACCTAAAGACTCTATGTCTTATCAAAAGCTTATTTAATTTGATCCTAGATCAAAATTAGGGAATGAAACATATACATAGAGAAGTTCTATGCAGTGAACCAGAAGATTCAAAACTGAAAAGATAGACACCAATTAGAGACTTGAAGCTAAAAAAATTGTATTAAGTATGATGAATCTTGTTCATGTACATATCTAATATAAAACATACACCACTTCAATAATGTGCAAAAGATCTGAAAATTTCTATTCTATCTAAATACAATATGATATAGTCTGCTATATCCCCTTGGGACTAGAGCTTGGAACCAACACCTGGAATCCAAAAACTTCCGACCCTTACAATAGAGAAAAGAAGGAGTTATATAGAAGGAGAACCCTAAAGGTAACATCTATATAATATTTTTCCTTCTTGACAATCTAATTTATTGAAGTCCTTCCTTTCACTGACTGATCTCCTCAAAAGATCTGATCTTATCTTCCCTACCAACCAATTTGTCATGCCTTCATCAAGAAGAAACCCCTCTTCATAATCCATCATTAGTACAATCCAATATAGAACCGACCTAGGGTTACAAAAGATCTGCAAATCCTCACCAGAAACCTCAACTATCATTTCATCATAAATGCACTCTAAAAAGCCCAATCCCTATCCATGCAACACCCTACATATGTGTAAATATGACCCAATAAATCAGATCAACCAATTAATTGCTCTATAGTACATGGCATGGCTCACTACTTGAAAACCCTAATGGAAACACTTAAATATTTGAAATCAGTCTACAACGACTACAGGTGGTGCAAAAATATCAATCAATGGACCAAATTAATCCTTTTCACAACTTTAAAACATGGCTGTAGATCTTCATTAAGTCACTCAGGCATGAAGACCTAATTTGGACATGCGTCACCTTAGTGCAATACCTCGATGATTATATGTCGATCATCTTTACTTTAAGGCATTGTACCCACCATCTGAGCAACACAAACTTATGGTACCTTTAATATCCTTTGAAAAACCTAGGACCATGACATCAGCATAGATTCATGTCGAGTAGGTGCATTTCCTTAAAGGTTATCTTCCATGCATCTCCTTTTTAAGGAAAAGTGCTAGCCACTGGATCAAAAAGAAACCGATCTACCTTTAACCCTGCTTTTAACCCGAGAAATTCAATCCTTTGTATCTCTGAATCGCTAGATGAAAACCTTTGACTATAGTTTTATCTTGAGATTCAAAGATAAAAGATATCTCTGAATCGCTAGATGCTTGGATTGACCCATGGTTTATTCAGAAATTCAGTGACATCCACTGATCTTATGAATCTCTTGGACATGTGTCGAAATTTTTTCACATCTCAGCCTTGTATCTCATGATCGCTAAATCTTTTTTCTTGACTTTGACTTATCTGGCATTTCAATGATAGCCGCACATCTTGGTATTGATCAACGGTCCTCGCATGATCTTAGAAAACTTTCTTCTAACTCAGGTATTTTCTGAGATTCTGAGATAAAGGCATATCTCATAATCTCCAAATGAAAGACTTAACTTTGGTTCTATCCTGAGATTCAAATATAAATCTATCTCTGAATCGCCAAATAAAAACTTAACCAAACTTAACTCATGAGATCCAGTGACAGTCACCCAATCTGATCTTTGTCGCTAGATCATTAAATGTTAAGAACTAACCGCCAAGCATCATGAGATTAGGAGAAAACCGTTGCGCCAAGTCACTGAACAATATTTGACTAGCTTCGATCTCGACAAGATATTTGTCACCTAGGCACAGTGCCTTGATGGTTAACTACCTTCATCTTCCACATTAAGGAAAAGATCTAACCATTAGATTAAATCAAATTTGATCAATCTTTATCCTATCCTAAGCTTCGACCACTTTCCATGTGGCTCTCGGTTGTGAACCCTTGAACATTAAAAAGTGAGTACCTTAAACTTTGAGACTTAACCCCTACCATAGGATGAACCTGATCTAATGGTAGATGAAACTACCCCTACATTTAATCTGAGAGGGACACCTGGCATCACGTCACTATGCCTTGATGAGTAAAAAGATATCATTTTCGCGATAAAGGCTTAACACCTACCATCGAATTAAGAAATACTTGCATAATACTTGGAAAAGATAAAATATTTCATAGAATTTAGAACTTAGGGAAAATTAAAGCATAGGCCCCGACAATACTTAGGAAAAGAAGATGGCCCCATTGATGTTAACATGAAACACATGGGTCTTCAGGACTTAAGTTACATAAAAAATAACTTCATTTTATAACAGGCGTTAAGGACTAGGGTTTTAGAGTTTTGCATAAAATACGAAGGGTTTAAGCTCAGAGACCTAAATCATGGAGAAAAAAGTCTATAACACTTGCAAGGACCCTGGAACCACAAAAATTTTGACAGTGCTAATAGTGGCTCCGACTGGGGATGCATGCCTCTTGCAGGCATAGCAATATTCTAGGACTATGGGACAAGCATACCACCTACAGGAAAAGAAAACTAACCTACAACAAAGAACTAAAGCAAAGAAAATATATACAAACTTACAAACAACAAAGATCTTCACCTCTGCAACCTAGTCACTAATTTTAACAAATCAAACCAGGCTTGATGACCTCAAGACATCACCAAAATTTCTCCCTTCAGCTTACCTCTGTCAAAAATAAACCTCCTTACTCCTTGGATTGAAAGCAAGTTGAAAATGTCTCCTTCATCTGCTTGACCGAACCTGGTAATATTGTCCATTAGCTCAATACTATAGAAAATAACATCAACATATTCATCATTAAAAATCACATGGATGTCAGGAAAAATTTGAAAAAGGATGATCATGTGACATGATTTTATTACATTCATCAGGTAGAGACAAACTAGAATAAATGCAATATTTATCATCTTTCGACTCATGGCCACATTTTGAAAAAACAGCATCCAACTAAAAAGAAAAGCACTCATATTCTACCATATAGATGGTATCATTTATAATGTTTGGTTCCACATCACAATCCTCATATAAAGGATTAGAAACCATATTCAAATCCATGTTATAATCATTATGGAAAAAGACTGGTTGAATCATATCAATGTCCATATAAAATAACACATTAGAAAACTTACTAATTTGACATCCCATACCCATGCCACACTCACCTTCTTCAAAGGGAAATATATTAGGACCTGAAAAAGAAGAAATTTCATCATTATCATCATCATATGAAGACTCCACATCATAATCGCTATCCTCCTTGATAGGGTCATTGCAAGAAGCTCATTCAGGTGAGACTGAAACAGTGTCATCAGAACTTTGCACAATAGTCTCTTTGCCATCAGATGCATGATCCCTCAACTGCTCCTCACATGGATAATCACATGATGCAAACATACAAGTTTAATTATCAACATCATCACCATTATAGAAATGTTGTTCAAACTGAAAGGCATGTGTATCTTCATCAGCATACCAGAGCCTTTTACATGAATCATACTCATCACAAGGTTTCCCTTGATTTTTCTCTGGTGTAAACACCTTATATGAGAATTCCTTTTCCAACATGCCTATGAAATTCACCATTATTTCAAATGAATCTACATCCTCACAATAAATTCCAATAGATGAAAAATATTCATCCTTTTCACAAGGTTGTATATTGACCATCATTTTGTCTTCAAATAAATCAAGGCTACTCTGGCACCATGAAGTCTTTTCCTCAACCAATTCTTCACACACATCTTCTTGGATACCCCCATGTGATAACATGGGATGAGACACATCCTCCTCCTCCATCCATGATATGAAATCCTCATCCCCACTATCAGCATCAACAAAGTCTAATAGAACTTCATTATTTGGGGCTTCAACATTATCCTCTGATGAAAAACCTCGCCCCTCTATATTTTCCACACCTAACTGCAAACATGTTGTTTCCTTAGCCTCATAACTAGAAAAAATAGTTTCCATTTTATTTTGTGTGTAACCCCTATATATATCTATGTGAGGGGTAATGATTTTTTGCAGAAAACACCCTTCATTCACTTTTTGTTTTGAAACACTATTCAAAACATATCTACTAAGATCAACAGAAATAGAAACATCTTGAGTTTTATCTTCATTTGTTTATCCACACATGTCAATAATTTGTGATATCATAGGACAATGATCCCTATCAATTGCCTTTGAAAAATACCCTGAGATGATTGCATACTTTAATGTATTTTCAATGTCCATTGCTGCCATAAAAGCTTGATACAAAGTCTTAGGCTCCTTATCTCTCAACAAGTAACTCATTTTTTTGCCAAATGCACCTAAATAAACAACCAAAGCCATTGCATCATGGGGTCTACATTTCTCAGGAATTCTCTTCAGTGCTTTAGTAAATCTCAAATTAAATGTAGGCACAAGCTCCTCATCTCCAATATGAATATTAAAAAGATCAGTGATTAAGTCATATTCATTAACATGTTCTCTGAATTGCTCAATGAAGGTTATTTTTAATTCTTCCCATGAGATGATAGACAGAGGCAAAAAAAATGAGAACCAATCTCTTGCATCATCCAATAAAGATTGTGCAAAAAAATTCATAATGATGTCCTCATGATCAACCTCATAATCATTTATCAAATTAATAAACCTATTCAGATATTTCTTAGTCGATTCTTCTTTCATACCACTGAACTTAGGCTAGTGGTTTCTAACTTATGATTGAATAAGGTATGGGTAACCAGGGGTGCCATTGAAATTTATAGCCCCATACAACTTGTTGGTACTCATTTTTGTGAGTACCATCTTTAAATTTTTGTAGAGCTTTAAGCTCTTTCGTGGCATAGGTCTAGTATTTTGGAGGATTTGTGTGGTCTTTTTCTAGTTTTTACCATTGTAGATGGATGAGGGGATCCATTTTTGTTGCCCAGGGATCATCTTTGCATGGTCAAATAGCATGGAGGTGGTTAGAGTTTGCTGTGTTCGTTCTTCTTTGTGTTATGTTAAGGAAACGCTCCTGGTCCTTTAGCCCACATTGGGTGTTCTATGAAGGACTTGATGATTTTATAATCAAGCCCGCAAAGGTTAAGTGCCAAAAGGCATGCTGATTTTTGGGTGACGGTTTGAGGCCAAGAAGTTAAGTGGCAGTTAGTGGCGGCCAGCTAGCGGGCATGAGGGTATTTTTGTGGGCCCATATGGAGGTTACATGGTTGAGGGGTGACATGTGTCAGCACTGACATTATGGCAAAATCCAAGTCATGACAAGTCCAGTCAGATAGCATGATGGTGTGGGTGCTGACATGTGGTAGATTAACAAGTGGCAGGGCCAAGTAGGATGGAGGTGGAAAAGGTCCAGCAAATCAAGTGGTGCCACGTGGCACAAGAGGCGAGATAAATGGTGGGACCCAAAAAACCAGGGGGTGATAAGTGGATAATAATAGGACCTGGGTGAAGGTAAAGCAATGTTTTGGGCCAGTCAGATTAGGAAGAATCCAGTGGCTCTGGCCATTGCATGAAGAAAGATGCAGGAAAGATATGCATCTCACGATGGAAAAGATCTTCCCATGTGTCTAGGTCGGTGGTAAGGAGTGTGGGGCATGTACAAAAAGGTAAGGGATAGGTGGTTCTAAGGCCTAATGGGAGGTTCCACGCAGAGATCAAAGGAAGCAATTAAAGGTAGTACAAATCAAAGTTCATTGGATGGCTAGCGCTAAGCCTCAAACAAAAAAGTGATCACAGGATATCCCTAGAGACATCGCGATGGGGTGCCACCTGTCTAAGATATGATCGTTGACACCTGGGTAACTGAAAATGGATCCAAAAATTTATTTTAAAGTTGATTTAAAGTTTAAACCTTGACCATTGATGTTGAATTTTGTGCCATCTATAGCCATTGTAACCAGAATTGAAATATTTAATTGTTTTCATTAGGGTTTTTCAAAGCGGTGAATTGTGTCATCTTATTACAAAGTGTTTAATAGGTGAATTTGATCTCCTAGGCCGTGTATGAACAATTGTTGGATACTGTATGAAGGAAATATTGGCAGTTGTGAATGCATTTATAAAGAGATTATCTCTTTAGGGTTTTTGATTGACTTGTTAATTAGTTTAAAACATTTGTTTTTGGCCTTTTATGTTCTTGGCCATTAATAGGGGGTATTTTTCTAGAGTGGTTTAAGGTGAAAATCAGATATATTTTTGGATCCTGAGCTTTTCCAGAGAGGGTAGTTGGTTTTTTTCAATTCTAAAGGGTTAAGTCTTCTTAGGTAATTAATGCACATCAGACATTCTATTCATTGTTCCTTTTGCAGGGTTTTGTTCTTCAGTTTACCAAGATGGTTGGCGGCTTGATCAAATTTCTTCAACGTGATGAATTAAAAGGAATGTTTCAACTAAAAGATGACAGCGCTACTTGGTTGTTGAAGTGAATTAATTATTCTCTATCATGTAATATTTTAATGTTTTAGCCCTAACCGTAATGGATCTAAAGCTTGTTGCAGTCCTTGTTTCTATAAAAGGGTTTCTAGGATCACTTAGAGAGGATAGGAATTTTATGCCACAAAAGGCTTGTAAAGTTCTGCATAGTTTGATTAATATTATCAGTTGTCTCCCTGGTTCTGATTTCATATGTAATTGATGTCTTGACATCAATATATGTCTGTAATTCCTATTATTTGTATGATCTGATTGAATAGTTATCTTTGTTTTAGCTTGTATACTCATTTGGATTGGTTGTTAAGGACATTTCAATCCATCACTTTGTAAGGTAGAGTGTTTAAGTACTTTAGGTTTTCTTTCAAGGAGCTAATTAAATCCTTAGGATAGTTTCCGTGAATAGAGGGTTGTAACACATTTGATGGCTATTTTTGTGTGTAAGAAGTGTGAATAGATTCTATAAGGCATAGTCTAATTCAATGATCATTTAAAGGATTTACATTTGATGTATCTTTGATTTTGAAGGTCTTTGCATATTAAGTGACTCCATACCCATTGGATAAAGCATTGGTCTGATATGTTATATTGTGTGGTTCCCATCAAATCCTTATACAAATTGTTATCATTTACATTTTATATTACATCTGTTATGCCTGCCTATTTGAAAAAACTACTAAATATTTAAGGTAGAAGTTAGGTACACCTACCTAAGCTTGTGGATCTCAAAGTGAAGGAGGATTTAATCATCGTTACTTGGACTTGTTTCTTAACATAATCAAAATTTGGGTTTCATAGAGTCAAGCATTACCACTATATAAGATTCTGCAAGAAAAAGCTCCAACAAATTGGTGACTATGTTGGGGATTTTGTAGCAAAAGTATTAATACACCTTTCAAAAAATATCTGGCTATTTACATTTGTATAAGTTTAAGCCAATGAGTTGACCTTCAAAAGTATAAAATTCGTCTTACTTGGACTCATGATTTTTGTCCTTGTCTGGTAAATCTATTTACAGTATTCCTTTTGGTTAGTGTTGTATTTTCCCAACTAGTTTTCGGTGGTGACTCTGAGAAATATCTACAGAAGTGTTAAGTAATATATATAATCTTATACACACTTTCTCAATATGAATAATAGATATACAAGATCTTGGACAAGAAAAAATCCAGAGTAAAATATGGAAGACAGACTTCCAACTACCTCAAGAGGAGGTCAGTCAAGATAAGGAAAGAATGATAAAGGACTTCCTCAAATTAAGAGAAAAGAGGAGAACATTAGGGGAGAGGATCCAATCCAGCATAGTCATAAAGAAAATATATCAAAATCTAAAGAGGCTCCAGACTTGGGATTGGGTACATATAGAGATTATTATTATCCTAAAGAGAAAGAGGAGGGATCTAACACTACCCTCCCAGATTTAGAAAGTCCTTACGAAGAAGCTATGGAATTGGAGAGAAAACTCCAAGAGAAATTTATCATCACACAATAAAGAAACAAAGAAAAGGAAGATCAAATAAGACAAAAACATATCAAGGCTGATCATTTAAAAAGGCAAGTATTGAGACAAATGGCCATGAATAATGTTGAAGAACCTAAGAGGGTTGTAGAGCAACCTGTCATCTGCCAAATCTTTGTTACTCAAGAACCTAAGAATAAGGGAAAGTAGAAGGCACATAATATCCATATTGAAGAACCAAACCCAAAGGAGGTTTCTTTAAATGGGATGTCGAAGGCAGATCTTGGGTTAGAAGAAGCCAGGAGGGCCAAGGAAGAACTTGTTAGGATTAAGTAATACGAAGAGGGGGGTGAATCAGTATTACAACACTTTAAATAAATCTTAAACCAATTCCAAATAAACCATAAGCATACTGAAATGAAAATAACCTAAGAAAATAACACAAAACTCATAACACCATTATTTGTTGTCGAGGAAACCCTGGACAAGGGAAAAACTCGGTGGGGATGGTACCCACAAGCATGCACTAAAGTACAATATCCATGTAAGGAGACCTAGCCCTATTAGGATATGAATATTACATAGTACAATTCCTTGTTAGAGGAATAATAACCATGTTAAAGGTATACAAAACCCTGTTAGGGGCCAACTGAGTTTACAACTCTTACAACAAAACTTTTGTTACAAAGTGTTCTTTAGTAATGAACAAAAACAAGCATCTTCAATGCTTAGATAGTTCCAGTAATAGTTTCCAAATGATATTTTTCATCCTCTTCTCTTTTATTCACACATACACATATACATTCGCTCATCCAACTTCCATCTTCTAATTCGCTTTACAAAAATTCTTCATATATATATCTTTCTTATTACCAAGTCGGCTCTCTTAACAATATCACATAGTTGGATCTTAATACAAAATCAATAATGTAAAGAGAAAATACAAATTCAATGCTCTTACATAACCAAAATATATATTATCCTAAATTGTAATCCAACTTATCTTGTCATGAGTCCACACTATACTCCTTAAATCATCGCTACTATACAACTGCTCTGTTACGATGTCCTATTGTCTACACTTGTCTGAACTATCTCTAACTCAGTGTAATCAACTTCAAAACTGAATCGATCTTAGGTGGAGGTCATACATACCCCATAGTATCTTCCACTAAGATTGCAAGTCATATCTCGTCGTACTCTATCTTCACTAGCCAAAACAATACTGTCATACTTTATTTTTCTTCTTTTGTACTTAGTCATTTTGAAGACTGTATCTCCAAAACATAACTTCATTCCAAGCCATAAATATACCAGATATGTTTCCATAAATGACAACCCATAAGTGTCTCAAATCATAAAAAACTCATCACTTTCCAACAGAACTTTCCAAGCAATTGGAAAAGGCTAAGTTGGAAGTAGCAGCTATTGAGATTAAAAAGAAGCTAGCCTTCTTAAGTATCACTACAAGTAATATTGCACTAAAAAGTGCTACACAAGTAGTTGGTCCTAGTCAAATCACTGAGATTCTTGGTCCAGCTCAAGGTTTACAAATTTCAGGTGTTCACCATGCTACTGTTGTATCAAACAACACAACAAATCAGGGAGCTATAGTAGGAGTAAGTGGAGCTCATGCTGCTGCAATTTTTCAAAGAAGACCTATGCATTTGGATAGGTACCATCCATTGTTCTTTGATGGAATTCCTGGTTACCCAAATGTCATCCCAAATGAGATAAGAGATAAAGTCTCTAGGTTTAGTGGAAATAATGTTATAACTTGTGAAGGACATCTTAAATAATTCACTGAAAAGATGACTGACTTTGAGATTGATCATGAGGATGCACTCATGAATTATTTATTTAATCTTTGGATGAAGATGCTAGGGATTGGTATAGGAGTTTACTTGAAAATAGTGTAGCATTTTGGAAGAGCTTGTTGAATGTTTTAGGGAACAATATCATGAACATGTAAATTCAAGTTTTATGTTGAATGAATTTAATAATATTAAGAAGTTTCCAAATGAAAGTATGACAAATTTTAATAATAGATTCCAAAAGGCCATGAAAAAGTTAGTTCAAGTTTTGGGACTAGATGAACAACTATGTTTAGATACATATTTTAATGCTATGGAAGGAAATATGTCATACCTTTTAAGGCATGAGAGTCCACATAGTTTGAGGGAAGCTTATAGAATGGCTATAAATATTGAAAGAATTAGGAAAGCCTCAAGGAAAATGGGAAAGAGAGAAGATGGAAGGTTGTGGAAGGATACAAAAGGAAAAACAAGTAAACCTACTAAGGAGGAGGATAGGGTGGAAAAATTAGTAAGTGAAGTAAAAATATTTCTGCCAAGGTTGATAAAAATGACTGGGCTCCTCATGACAATAGGTATCAATATCAAAGGTATGATAGATTCCCAAATTTGAGGGATATGTCATACAAGACTGATGGGGAGATCACTCTCAAGAGCACTCTTTCTCCAATAAATACCTCTCCTTGGGCCTTCTTAGGGTATCCTACTCTACCCTATCCAGAGGATAATTCTATGATCCTCTTACTCACTGTGAACTCTCCACCAACTTCAAACTTCCCCTATTGCCTTCTCCATTCAACTATGCACCAAAAACTCCATTGAATCACCAAATCTCCCAATCCTTCTCTTGGCTACTAGGATGAGTCTCCTAACCTTTTCTAGGTCTACTTCAATAGTTTCCAACTCAATTGGATGGACTCTCAAATAGGCTTCTATTTGAGTCCTTGGTTTTCTTGTTTTGAGGCCTTGTAGCCTTTTTGGTCAATTAGGCCTCCTAAAACTGGTTTTCTTGGAATAATTCACAAAATCCCTTAACTAATATTCAAAATAATTATGGATTCTGTGTAGTTCTATCCTAGGATCTAGCATTTTCAAATATTTATACCCCCACCCTATCTGTACATAGGAATTTCAAGAAACCCCTACTTTTAAGGGTTTTGGGAACATGTACACCAGTCTGTGTTCTTGGCTTGAACTAGGTGATCTATTCAACTCCTCTAATCATATCCTTGCATCCAATTATCAAGGACTCTCTCCTCTACATTCTCCCACCATTTATTGGTTTCACCCAATCCATTTAGGAAGCTTTCTTGTTACTGTCTCATCCAAGCTCCTAACCTGAATGCACTGGCACTCGCCTAGGGCTTGGTGTTAAAAATGATTCCCCTACACAAAATGACCCCACAGGCCATATTTAGAATATAAAAGGAGTCCCCTACTTGATTCAAAGAGGCCATAGATATTTTACCATGGAAATTCAAGAGGGGTGCATATTTACATGACTGGCTCAAAACTAGACAGCTAACCAGAAGAAAAGAAAGAATTTACAAAAGCCTAACCAGTAACACTATATAAATGAACAAATTCCACAACAAGTAACTATTTACATGCCAAAATAGAAGGTATCAATGCATTATTTCATCACTTTCAATCCATTAATCAACTGGATCAAAGCTTTATTCTTGAATATAGTCAAAAACCTTCCTTCACAATGCTCAGTCTGAACATAATGAAAACCAAATATCAAATTAGGGTTTTATCCACCTTATATACCTTATTCCCACATTTTTTGACCCTCATGTTGGGATTTGGGCATCATTAAATCCCTTTCCTAGATTTTAGGAAATCTTGTCATGACAACGTTTCAAAATTGAAAAGTTGTCATGAGAAACTTTTACATCTTTTAGCATTTTATCAAACCATTATGTCTAATGACCCAAGTTGACTTCAAATCATCATATAAGACCATCAAACACCTAAAAACATCAAAATCCCTAATTTCACTCCATTTTGGGATCTCAACCCAAGTTTGACCATTTGGTTGACTTCCTAGGACTTAAACACCTAGATCCTATTTGATCTCATCAAACACTATACTTTGACCAATCCTATCTCTAGACACACTCAAAACACACTTGAGACTTCACATTTAGTCCTTAATAACTTTCATGGTTGGCTAAACCAACCTACAAGCCAAAAATTTTAAAAGATCTATGTAAGACCTTAAGGTGCTCCTGCACCATCCTCCCCCTGCAACAAGAAATTCAAGGTACTTTATGTGTGATGAAATCCCTTTTTATTCCATGCTTCTTGAATTATTCCCTCTGCTATCAATGTAGCCTCTAACTCAAGTTGGTTTTTTTACTTCACCAAGTGTTCCATGTAGATTTTCTTCCTTGTTTTCTTCTTCACTCTTGAATCAAGAATTCTTTCCACTTGTGTCTTATCTTGAACAGGTACTCTGAGTTCGTCCACATCCCTAGTTACCTCTATACTATACTCTTTGTTAGGTATTTTTCTCACTGAATCAAAATATAGATTAATAATTTGATAAACTCTATAACTCCAAATCACTGGTTCTAGCAAGAAAAATCCTAATTGATGAGGATTGGATAAGATCCTCCTTCTTCTTGGATCTCCACATCACTCAGGCGGGTATTGCCTTATCTACACATACATGACTCCTTTCTGACAACTACAAGCTTGTAGATATATAACTCTGGAATGGTTTTTTCAGACTCTTTAGGAAACAACTACCTCAATGTTTCCTCTAATCTTATACAATATTGTGCTTACATAAAGTAAGTCTGAAAACCAAAGCAAACCTAACTACTCACAACATGGAATGGAAATGGTTTCCAATAATGTTTTATGTATGGATCTCTATAACATCTCAAATCTTTCATAGACCAGTGTCTTATCCTATGGGAAACAGAGTCAAACATACACTTGCAAAAGAGATTATGAACAAAGGAAAACAAATCTGTCTAATGTGTTTATATGCCTTACATAAAACAAACCGTATCAATCAAGTTCTACTTATTGATCCACCTGTGTGTTCAGATATGCAACTTTCTACTCAAAGATTTTAAAAAAAGAGACCTTGGAAATAGAGAGTACATAACCAACATCCACTGGAAAGACAAGATTGGCAATATCCTTGATATTCCAACTCATACAAATTTGAAAACAAAATCCTAAATCACATTTATCCTTTGAATAAATCTATTGTCGATCAATCAACAGATAAAACTAAAACACCTTTGATGCCCTAGTTTATATGATTTCAAAAGCAAAATGGAGACAACTTGGTGATATAATAACAATGCTGAAATTCATTCATAAGCAACTTATTACAATAATGTTCTTCCCAAAAACAACAAGGAAAGAGAACACTTTTTATGCATAGAAGAGATAAATGTATTTCAGAAGATATCCAAATTGGAATCTTCTCTGAACCTGTTGGCAAAGAGACTGAACACACTCAGAAACCCTCTCCAAAATAGAATAGCCACAACAACCCCTAAAAATCAGAAAAGAGAGAATCAATAGAAACAAAAGAAAACCCTAGAAAACATGTCCGATGAACATTTGTCTCTTTTTCAATCTGATCTCACTTTCCTTCTCTCTGCTCTAAAATATAATCTCCATCGGTGACTTCAAAGCCCGATTTCAACTTTGGAAAACATACTTTTCAATCTGATTCAAAAATTTGATTCTCATGTCTTTTTCTGACTTCAACCTCTGAGAGAAATATCCCCTGGGAAAGCCTCAATAAATTTGATTTGACATGTCTCTTCTATATTCTGATTTCACCAGAGCAATTTGATCTTATTTGCCATTAACAATTTCCTCCAAATCTGGTTTTATCTCTTGCAAATATCTGAGTTTACTCTTTGAAAAACCCTCCAGGATGCTTCTCTGTCAAGTTTTGCAATAAAATATTATGCATTTTGTCTCTCTCTCTCTCTCTATGCAAATCTGATTTTTACTCTCTAAAAATATCCTTCTTATCTGATCATTCTCTAGAAAACATTGATTTCAATCTCTGAGCAATATTTAATTTCTATCCGAGAGAAATCTGCCGTGAAAGCATGTTTTCAAATTTTGCAATAAAAATATTGCACCAAACTATAGGAAAGAACACAATTTGCACTAATGTTGCACATTATATTAACATTTTATATTTTGTCTTTTCCTTGCAAATCTGATTTAAATTCACTTTTAATACTTTACACAGTCTTTGATTTTTGAATTCATTTATCATTTAATATCTTGTGCACATTCCCATTTTGAATTTCAACTTTTATACAATTTAAACCCAGATCTCACCAGAATTTGACATGTGTCATTCTCTAACTGGTTGTCCTTTGACTGGTCTTTAACTCACCTTAACTCTGATTTTCTTAGATACTTGGAGACTACCTTAGTCTCTAGATCTCTAGAGGATTTTCTAAACTGTGGATTTACTTGGAGACTTGGAGACTAGCCTTTAGTCTCTAAGTCTCTATAAGACTTAACTTAACCATACTTCAACCACACCATAACTGCAGTTAACTTTTCTCAATGTAGTCTCCAAGGCTCGGATAGATTTTACTAACCCTGGTTAGATCTGGAGACTTCGTGACTACCCTTGGATCTAATCTTGATCTGACGTCTAAGGCTTGATCTCATGATGTTAGGCACTTAGAATCTTTTGTTTGGAGACTTTGTGACTGTAGTTAGTCGCCAAATCTTAGCAGTTATCTCTTAACCGTAGCTTCATTAGGTGACCTCATGAATACACAGTCGTGTGGTCTCTGCATCTTTGACCACTAACTGGAAACCCTCAGCAACCTTGTGACTTGTGGTTATCTCTGAGTCTTGGCGGTTTTCTAGCCTGGCGGTTATCTCCTCGCAACTAAGTGACTGCCCACCTCGTGTCCCATTAGCCTTGTCATCCTTAGTGCCACATGTCTGCAAAATTTCATCTTTGTCACCTAGGAACACTTCCCAATGCATCACCATTTGTCACCTGGGCACGCGCATGAAGAGAGCCTCTTGCTCTACTTCACATTTGTATATACTTGCATTCCTCTTTATAAACATCTTATTTTTCCCCAACAGGGCCAATGTGGGATTAAATCCTTTCAAGTTTTAAAGCACTTTGCATTTTTGCACCCAAAATAATGGCGCCCATCACGCACAAAATAATCCAGCCAAGGGGCCTGCCATGTGATCTCTCGACTTCTTATTCATTACATAATGCAAGCACTTTAGTATATAAATATTGAAGAAAACCATTCCCTAGTGAATGTGGGATAATGCATTTTGTGACTGTTATAGGTAGTTTAGATAGTGTTGTACATAGTCGACTATATCTCGCGAACCAAGACACATTTGGAAGCTCTCTTTGGTGTGAATCTGGAGAATTCAATTTGCGACAACATATCAAAAATTGAGCATGATCCAACGGTGGAATTGGAAGTTTTTCCCCCCACACTATGATTATTTTTCTGTCTCCTGCAAATTTGTGTTTCAAAATATTTATTTAATCTTTCCTCTACATAATCTTCTCATAATTTATGGGATTCTTATCAACAGATTTGGCTTGTGAATCAAATTTTTACCCCCCTTGAATTAATTTCACATTGCAGTTGAAATTTTTAATGTTTTTAAAAACATTACTCTCCTTCATGTCTTTTAGTGCAGGTTGTAAGGCATTGCACTTGCCAATTACAATTTGTATTCAAGTTTTTAATTTCTGCTTTCAATCCTTCATCCCAATACATAGCATTACATCCTACATTTACTTGCAAAGTAATTCTGGAACATTGCGCACGGTACTAAACATTTACACTGGCAAATAGCAGTTGTCTTTTGGTTTTATTTTGACTGCGCAGGCTTTCGATGCATTTTTCTTTTTTAATGTTTTTTTATTCTTCAAGATGCTCTGTGCAATCCATTCTTATTTCTCATGTACCTCAAACTTGAATCCACACTCTGAATAAAAATCATTATGTAAAATTTGTCCTAAAGCATCAAACTGGCATTCTTTATAATTAGTTTTCACATTTCTGCGAACTGAACTCACTAATCGCTAGTAGCTTCCAGAACAAGCCTTGAAAACTGACTGAACAACTCTTAGCAAGCATGGAAAATGGAAAACCCTCTCATCTCCAGTATCTAAGAAATAATCATCCACTGAAATTTCTTGAAAAGATCAGGTCAAAAACATAATAATACTCAAAGTGGGCAAGTTCATTCAATCTGTGACTTGAAGTATTCAAATTCACGCAAACCTTGCCAAAAATGCCAAGTGCAAAGATACTAGATTAACTCCTAAAGTGTCATCACTTGGAAAAATGAATCATTTGCCAACAATGCATATGCATTCAAAATATATTCTCTTGATTCAACCTCGGGTACAAGATGCAACTGATCAAACTTTGGCAATTTTAGCAAACAGTGTAAAGTGCAAATGCTGAAACAACATAAACTTCAGTCGGATCGACCATTGCAAGATTACCAAAACGTACCCTGATAATTCACCACTAGCTTAGGTAGTACATTCACAAGCAATGAGAATGGTCCCAAAATCAGTTCTTGAAAACAAATTTCAGATAAAAAGTTACCACTCTCTGAAAATGACTATTCTGTTTACTTCATTTTGTTGTGCATTGACAAACTACACAAATATTCTCAGATACTGAAATCTTAAAGTCATCAAGAAGAACCTTCATAATCTGAAACTCTAGAACTTGATTCACCTTCACACATGGAACATGAATCTTCAACTAAATTGCACTGAAAGTGAACTGATCAACTGGTACAAATCTGCAAAGTTAGCACTTTACAACTTTTTTAATTTTAAACTCAGTAAATATGCAAAAATCTAATTTGGAATGAAGTTGGCAAAGTGGCTATGTGGATTGGTCAAGGGCTTAAAATTTTCAAATAGGTACACTCTCATGTTTGCAACATAGGGGAAAACTCAATTATGCAGGGCATTCAACTGGGTACAACTTTCAGAAGCTCAAAGTAGGCTATTCAAAAATCTGGGCAAAACAGAGAACTAGACATTTCTACAGGATCAACTTTGGGGAATCCAAAAACCTATCAAATAGACTCGAAACAGCTTGGATTTTGAAATATACGCTCAATGATATACATTTAAAATATTCCCAAAGTGGTGACCTATGAAACACAAAAGGACGCAAGTTATTCCAATGCAAACTATGTCTGTTACAACAAAATGATACTTTAATCAGCAAATGCAGAATGGATAAGTGCTCAAAACAAGACATCACTAACTGACTCAAAACTTGAACCTAACAACTTGGGATGTCTTCTTATGCCCAGAAAAGAGTGATGAACACCTGAAATGTATGAAAAACTTCATAATTCCATCAGGGAAAATAGGCTCAAAAAGCACTTATACGGGTCAAAATGCAAAAATTTAACAAGGTACTCAAAAACCCTTGTTGTATTTTTTAGTACCAATTGTGGCTCTGACTGTGGACACATGCCCCATGTGGGCATGCAGAGAAATTTCAGAATCTCATGGTAGAAGTAGACCACCAGTAAAATCAAATCAGACTTTTCTCTTTCTCTTTTCTCTTTTCAAAAATCGGGAACCTCTTATTGAAAGCAAATACACAACTGAAATGGAAAGTGACTATACAATATGCACACTATTTACAAAAGGTCTGAAGCCCCAAAACTGAAGTCAGCTCTTACCTCTGTCATACACCTGGTTTTCATCTTCACAAATTATAGATAAGCTGAAATTATCACTTCCATGCATCTAATCTATCCTATTTCCACTCTCCGTGAGCTCAAGACAAAAAATATCATCATAATCCATGTGAGAGATAAAGTGGAAATCATACAAATTCTGAGAAGAATGTGGCATATGCATGATGCATTCATTATTTAGCAAAACTGATATTCAATGCAATAATCAACAATACCTAGTATATTGCCACATCTCTGATAACCACCAACTGGCTAAAAAATAAAGCACTCAAAATCTGCCATATTGCTTAGGTTAGCATTATTAAATCCATCCACATCAGTAGTTTTCACATCAAAGGAGAAATCAACATACTGAACCTTATGCAAATAGTGAAAATACTCACCACTTGGGATATGATCTAGCTCTTTCTTCAAAAGATAAGAAACAACAATATATTCACTGTTAAAGTTAAGCTTATCATAAACATCAGGGATCTTATGCAATTGAATTTGACTTTTTTCAAAAGGAGATAAAACAGGAACATCAAAAGAATAAGATTCAACATCTTCACTATCAAACAATGGAAATCCCTTATCATAATCCATACTCTTTTTCTCAAAAAGATTACCATCCTACATCTTGACAGTGGCTTGTGTATTCATATCAGAATCCTCTCCAATACCTTTATGCAAATTATCACCATTATCCAAATCTAAAACTTGTTGGTGGGTGGGAGGGAAAACATTAACACATTCATCATAAACATGTGAATCTTGAGCAACTGAAAGACTATCCCTTAATGATTCATTGAAAAATTTAGAATCTGAAAAAGATTTAAAATCTAGACAACTATCCCAATCAGTGATGAACATGATATATGGAGTCTCTTCATCCCTTAAATTTGAAACAACTCTGATACTTTCAATAGATGACATATCATATTCAATATGATTGTGGCCTATTGACATGGGAGTACAAGAAAAATCAGAAATATAAACATCAACACTCTGACAATCTGATATGTATTCTTTGTCAAACTCAATGTGTGTGAAGTGCTGAGATTCAAGTCTATCTTTCCCTGAAAATATGAGATATTCATAAGACAATAATTCTGAAATTTGTTCACTATGAAGTGAACAATTGTCATTATTTATACTCATCTCTAATACACTTTCACAATCAACATTTTCATTTTCATTTTTCACATCCTTAGCAATATCATCAATATCAAAACTTATATCCATAGGGCATGAAAATTTAGAGTCATTTTCTAATGCATACCTCTGAAAATCAGCAGTTAAAAAATTTGAGTTTTTCTCACTTCTTAGCACGGATTGACAATCTTGTTTATCCTCATTAGTTTCTTGCTTGATGTTGCAAATTTATTCCTCATTGGAAATATGGAATGAGATCTCTCAAACCATATCATCTTGTACAAATAAATCACTACAGATACTCACATCCGCATCATAGTTATCATCTTGCTGTCCACACAAAACATCTTCATTGTCTTGCTACTCACAAAGTTCATTATCAGTATTATAATTAGGAAAACTTTCAGCATAAGTGGACTCATCGTCATAATCAAAATAACTAGATTGAATATCAATAGACTCAGCCTTGTCAGCGTAACTAGATTCATATTCAACATCTTCAATATTTTCATATTTAATATCACTAGTTTCAACCTCAAATATGACTTTAGAAGAAATATTTTCTACATGTTCCATCCATTTCATAGTATGCTGAATATATTCCACCTTCTGAGAGATTGGTAAATTAATTGTATCAGGAAAAGAAAGTTTCACAAATAAATCAGTCCATACAAAGTCCTGAGGGCAGAAAGTGATACTATACTCCTTAATCTTAGTAGAAAACCTCATGTAGAAATCATATTGAGACTCACCCTTATTTCTTCTCATATTTTCTTGTAATGTTTTGATCACCCTTTCTTGAATCTTTTGTCTTATTACTTCAGTTTCTGCACTAACAATTTCAAGGTTTGGTAAAGGGTTTTTAGATTTGGACATGTCATGATAATCACTATCCTCCCCACTACCATACTGCTCAACAAAACAATCCTCTAATGCAACCATCGATCCTATTGAACCATGAGGTAATTCCTTAAACCAATCTCTAGCATCTTCAAATAGAGATATCGTAAAGAGGTTCATTAATACATCCTCATGAGTGATGTCATGATCATCTATCAAATCAACAAACTTTCTTATATGCTCCTTAGCTGATTGCTCACCCAGACCAGTAAATTTAGGCAAACAATCCCTGACTACTGATGGAATAGGATTTGGGTATCCAGGGATACCTTCAAAATTTATAGCATTACACAATTTAACCCAATATAGGTGTGACATCTTAGCATGAAGAATAACTACCAACTGCCTCTCTCTTCCCTCTTTCTTAGTGTTGATCACTTAATAGGGAAACACATGCATAACTGATTTTCATGGAACAAAACAAGTTATCCAATGAAAATAATAATACCTGGAGAATGATGAAGCTGCTGCAAATTATTTGATTTGAAATCACCTCCAAATCACCTTCAAAAACTTGGTAGAGCTGCCACCTCTTTGCAGAGGAAAAGATTTGAAGAGCTGAGATCTCTTTCCCAACTCTGACCTTCTTCAAATCAGCAACTTTTATACACCTCCAATATAGAGTTTTTTAATGAAATCCTCTCAGTCATAAGAGCCCAAAAATCTGCTACCTCTTCACTACAAGTCCACCTCCTTTTTTTTGTAGTCTTTCTTCAAATATGCACACTGGTGCAAATCAGAGAACTCAGAGTCGCCAGTCACCACATGTGAGATATTATATGTATTTCCTCAAGAACTTTGGACTTTCAGACACTTTGCAATGATAGACAAAATAGACTTGACTCTTTTACAAAAGTTTGAGGAATGTCTTTCAAAACAATGACTCTAGAACCAGACTCTGGGATGAGTCAGCAAATCAAGGAAGTAATCATATTAAACTTGTTGTCCTTTCACTTCCCCAGTAGAGTTAACTCAACTGTAACTTAATTCAATCTTTTAGAAATCTGATCCCCAGTAGAGTTGCCAATTTGTTAGGTCTTTTTCTTGTTGAATCAAAATATAGATTAATAATTTGATAAACTCTATAACTCCCAATCATTGGTTATAACAAGATAAAGCCTAATTGATGAGGATTGGATAATATCCTCCTTCTTTGAGCTCAACATCACTCAGGCAGGTATTTCCTTATCTGCACATACATGACTCCTTTCTGAAAACTACAAGCTTGCAGATATATAACTGTGGAATGGTTTTTTTAGACTCTTTAGGTAACAACTACCTCAATGTTTCCTCTAACCTTATACAATATTCTACTTACATAAAGTAAGTCTGAAAACCATAGCAAACCTAACTCCTCACAACATGGAATGGGAATGGTTTTCAATAATATTTGATGTAAGGATCTCTGTAACATCTCAAATCTTGCATAGACCAGTGCCTTATCCTATGGGCAATAGAATCAAACATACAGTTGCAAAAGAGATTATGAACAAAGGAAAACAACTCTGTTTGATATGTTTATATGCCTTAGAAAAAAAAATTGTATCAATCAAGTTCTACTTATTGATCCACCTGTGTGTTCGGATATGAAAATTTCTACTCGAATAATTTAACCCTCTCCCTGAAAGAGGCCTTGGAAATAGAGAGTACATAACCAACATCCACTGGAAAGACAAGATTGGCAATATCCTTGATATTCCAACTCATACAAATTTGAAAACAAAATCCTAAATCACAGTTATCCTTTGAATAACTCTATTGTTGATCAATCAATAGATAAAACTAAAACACCCTTGATGCCCTAGTTTAAATGATTTCAGAAGCAAAATGGAGACAACTTGGTGATATAATAACAGTGTTGAAATTCATTCATAAGCAACTTATTATAATAATGTTCTTCCCAGAAACAACAAGGAAAGAGAATACTTTTTATGCATAGAAGAGAGAAATGTATTGCAGAAGATATCCAAATTGGAAGTTGCTCTGAACCTGTTGGCAAAGAGACTGAACAGACTTAGACACCCTCTCCAAAAAAAAAAGCCACAACAACCCCTAAAACTTAGAAAAGAGAGAATAAATAGAAACAGAATAAAACCCTAGAAAATATGTCTGATGAACATCTGTCTCTTTTGCAATCTGATCTCACTTTCCTTCTCTCTCCTCTAAAATCTAATCTCCATTGGTGACTTCAAAGCCTGATTTCAACTCTGGAAAATATCCTTTTCAATCTGATTTAAAAATCCAATTCTCTTGTCTTTTTTTGACTTAAATCTCTAAGAAAAATATCCCCCCGAGAAAGCCTCAATAAATCTGATTTGACATGTCTCTTCTATATTATGACTTCACCAAAGAAATTTGATCTTATTTTCCATTAAGAAAATCCTCCAAATCTAGTTTTATCTCTTTCAAATATCTGATTTTACTCTTTGAAAAACCCTCCGGGATGCTTCTTTGTCAAGTTTTGCAATAAAATATTATTCATTTTGTCTCTCTCTGTACAAATCTGAGTTTTACTCTCTGAAAATATCCTTCTTATCTGATCATTCTCTAGAAAAATAGAGATTTCAATCTCTGAGCAATATCTAATTTCTATCTGAGAAAATCTGTCGTGAAAGCATGTTTTCAAATTTGCAATAAAAATATTGCACCAAACTATAGGAAAGAAGAAAATTTTCCCTAATGTTGCACATTATATTAACATTTTATATTTTGTCTTTTCCTTGCAAATCTGATTTAAATTCACTTAAAATACTTTACACAGTCTTTGATTTTTGAATTCATTTTTCATTTAATATCCTACGCACATTCCCATTTTCAATTTCAAATTTTATGCAATTTAAACCCAGAGCTCACCATAATTTGACAAGTGGCATTCTCTAACTGGATGTCCTTTGACTAGTCTTTAACTCACCTCTAACTCTTATTTGCTTAGAGACTTGGAGACTACCTTAGTCTCTAGATCTCTGGAGGATTTTCTAAACTGTGGGTTTACTTGGAGACTCAGAGACTAGCCTTTAGTCTCTAAGTCTCTATAAGACTTAACTTAACCATACTTAGACCACACCCTAACTACAATTAAATTTTCTCAATGTATTCTTTGAGTCTCGGATAGATTTTACTAACCCTGGTTAGATCTAGAGACTTCCCAACTACCCTTGGATCTGATTTTGATCTGACGACTGAAGCTTGATCTCATGATGTTAGGCACTTAGCATCTTTTGTTTGGAGATTTTATGACTGTAGTTAGTCACCAAATCTCAGCGGTTATCTCTTAACTACAGCTTCCTTGGGAGACCTCACGACTGCATATTCGTGTGGTCTTTGCATCTCTAACGGCTAATTGGAAACCCTCGGCGACCTCATGACTAGAGTTTATCTCTAAGTCTCAGCGGTTTTCTAGCCTGGCGGTTATCTCCTCACGACTATGTGACTGCCCGCTAGACGTCCCATCAGCCTTGTCATCTTCAGTGCCACTTGTCTTAAAAATTTCATCTTTGTCGCCTTGGCATGCTTCTCAATGCATCACCTTTTTTCACTTGGGCATGAGTGTAAAGAGAGCCTCCTATTCTGCTTCACATTTGTATATACTTGCATTCTTCCTTATAAACATCTCATTTTTCCCCAACAGGGCCAATGTGGGATTAAATCCTTTCAAGTTTTAAAGCACTTTGCATTTTTGCACCCAAAATAATGGGGCCTACTACACACAAAATACTATAGACAAGGGGCCTGCCAAGTGACCTCTTGGCTTTTTATTCATTACATAATGCAAGCGCTTTAGTATATAAATATTGAAGAAAACCATTCCCTGGTTAATGTGGGATAATGCATTTTGTGACTGTTATGGGTAGTTTAGATAGTGATGCACACAGTCAAATGTATCTCGCGAACCAAAAAAAAATTGGAAGATCGCTCCAATGAGAATCTGGAGAATTAGGTTTGTGACAACATATCAAAAATTGAGCATGATCCACCGGTGGAATTGGAAGTTATGCCCCCTGCACTATGACTATTTTTCTATCTCCTGGAAATTCATGTTTACAAAATATTTATTTAATATTTCCTCTGTATAATCATCGCATAATTTATGGTATTCTTATCAGCTGATTTGGCTTGTGAAATAAATTTTTACCCCCTTTGAATTCATTTCACATTGCAATTGAAAGTTTTAATTTTTTTAAAAACCTTACTCTCCTTCATGTCTTTTAGCGCAGGCTGTAAGGCATTGCACTTGCCAATTGCAATTTGCATTCAAGTTTTTAATTTCTACTTTCAATCCTTCATCCCAATACGCAACATTCCTCCCTACATTTACTTGCAAAGTGATTCTGGAAGATTGCACAGGGTACTAAACATTTACACTAGCAAATAGCAGTTGTCTTTTGGTTTTATTTTGACTGCACAGGATTTCGATGTGTTTTTCTTTTTTAATGTTTTTTTATTCTTCAAGATGCTCTGTGTAATCCATTCTTATTTCTCATGTACCTCAAACTTTCATCCACACTCTGAATACAAATCATTATGTAAAATTTGTCCTAAAGCATCAAACTGGCATTCTTTATAATTATTTTTCACATTTCTACGAACTGAACTCACTAATCGCTAGTAGCTTCCAGAACAAGCCTTGAAAACTGATTGAACAACTATTAGCAAGCATGGAAACTGGAAAACCCTCTCATCTTCATCATTTGGGAAATAATCATCCACTGAACTTGCTTGAAAAGATTAGGGAAAAAAGATAATAATACTCAAAGTGAGCAAGTTCATTCAATCTTACTTGAAGTACTCAAATTCACGCAAACCTTGCCAAAAATGCCAATTGCAAAGATACTAGATTAACTTCTGAAGAGTCATCACTTGGAAAAATGAATCATTCACCAACAACGAATATGCATGCAAAAGAGCTTCACCTGATTCAACCTTAGGTACAAGATGCAACTTATCAAACTTTGGCAACTTCAGCAAACAGTGTGTTAGTGATTTTTCTTGTATCCCTCAATTCTAAAAGCGAAAATGCAAACCAAACCTGGGGATTTTTTCCCAGCTCACAAGAGTCATCTCATTCCTGCAAACAGAGGGGCAAGAAAAGACTAATTGATGAGGATTTGATCCTCCTTCTGCTTCAAGTTCCACACACTCAGGCAAGTACACCTAAAACAAGCTAAAATCTGCATACATATAACTCACTAGCTAAACCTCATTATGCAGATGCAACCGTGGATAGTTCTCAGACTTATAAAAGATGGGATTTCAACTCAACCAGTCTTATACAGGATCCCACCTGTATGATCTGCTAAGAACCAGGGAAATGGTCAAAGTAACAAGGATATTCACCCTTCTTCTCTTCGAACCCGGAGGCTTAGGCAGGCTAACCTATCAGATTCAGTTCTATAAGGAATCACAAAAAGCATTTGCACTATTCAGTGCAGTTTACAAACATTTATGCTCTTTAAATAGAAAATGGAAAATGATTGGAATAATTGATTGATGAAGAAAACTGACAGTTAAGAAAAGACCAGTGCCTTATCTGTTGGGAAATAGAGTCATACAAATATGTATTCCCAGACAACCCTAACTCCAAACTCAAAAACCCAAATGAAATGTCTTGCAAGCTATTCTTCTCATTTCAATACCTAGACATTAGATTCATATGCAAACCTAGAATTCTCAGAATTTAAAGTCAAGACTTACTCTCTCCTTGAAAGAAACTCAAATTCAAACCCACAGATACCTTATAACTGGTATATTAACATGCCTTACAAGTTAATACACAAGAATTAAGACAATAAATACAAAGACATCATACAAGAACTGAACATGGATTCCATCATTCTCATTAAAATTCATCTAAATCTGTACATTTGCAAGACAAAGAAACACAGAAAATAAGACTCAAGAGCCTGAATACTGCCCAGCAACATAAAGTTTCAACATCCTTGCTACAATCAAGAGAAAAGAATGTATAGGAGAAAGGGAAAAACAATCTGTCACCGACACCTGTCTGTCCCCAAAAATATCTGCAACTGCTTCAATCTGAAACTGCAAGAATTTGATATGCTCTAGACTCAAATTGTCTACAAAATTAGAATCCTTGTTCTGAGACCTTTCCAGTGATATATGATACTTCATATTTTGGATAAAATTTACCCTCTGAATCATTGAATAAACTTTGTCTCTCGGGTTCATCCGCACTGCTGTCGGCCCCACCATGTGTTGTGCTAGCGCGATCCCTTGAAGCTAACTACCTCGCATCTTTCGGATAGAGTCATTGCGCCAGCCGTTCGAGGCACAATTTTTGAAGCACTCATGCATGCGCACGCACACATAGCCTCCAGGTCTTTCCCCAAATCATCTTTTGTGTCTTTTTGGTTATAAATATCACTAAAGTTGCCTTCCTGGCGAATGTGGGACTAATCTCTTGTAAGTTTTAAAGATTTTCGCACTTTCCCTCCAAAATAATGGGGGCCCACCATGCATTAAACCGGTCCAGCCAAGAGGCCCACCAAATGGCCTCTTGGTTCTTTCTTCAAACTATCAAGTGAGTGTTTTAGTATATAAACACTAAAACATTTTGCAGCCCTAGTAATGTGGGATATATCCCTGTGCATTTTTCAAACTTCTCAAAATTTCCTCCAAGTGCTTCTCATCCATGTCATCCATGGCATCGTTTTCTTGCCTTTTAAAACCACCAATCTCTTCCATAGGGCTGGGCACCCCTTCCTGTGGATTCACATTTTACATTTTAACTAAAAAATTTAAAAAAAATTATCCTCCTTGGCTGGGTTCTCCTTGGTCTGCAAAGGTATATACAAGAGGATTTCAACTAATAACTTCAAGCTTTAAAACATGCTAGCATCCCACTTGCTGCGCATGGACCTTTCTTGGCCTACAGTTACCAAATGCATTTGTTAAAATGTTTACATGTTATTGGCTTTTACCCAGTGCAATACCTAATCCTTCCTCTTTGTATTGTTTGCGCAGGGTCTTTAATCACATCTGCAAATTACATTACATTGCATTAGTTTTGTTTTTATTTACCTTCATTGTTGCATGGATGATAGCATATACATTACGCAGGGCTTCTGTTTGTGTTTAATTTAAAAAAAAAATCCTCCATCTACTATGCAATGTATAGCACATTAGTTTATTTAAAACTAAATATATTCCATACACTTTGCAGAGCCTTTGGTTTCTTCAAAGTTCCAAGCGTAGCCCCTTCAATGTTATGTTGCACAGATTTCCTTTTGTTGCTCAGCCACAGGTCATCTCCATAATATAGACCATGCGTAGGGTCCTTCCTTGGTGAGTGGCAGGGAGATGTTGGCAAGGGCTAAGGAATGGCATTATAATTGCCATATTACATTTGCCTAGGAGTTATTAAGCCTCCTTTCTATTGTTTGCACCTGCCATGCATTGGCTTTGACCAAATTTTACTCTCCTCCGGAAGTCTACACAGGCCAAATTCTATGTGGCTTTGCATTGTTTTCAAGGTTTAAAAAATCTTCACAGTCCTCTGCCAAATGTTGTGCACCCCTGGCATACTGTGTTGGTTGCCTTTGCTTTATGCATTAGGTGTATAAGTTGTTTTACACCTGCAAACTACATGTTAAATGGTCCATCTTCCTCCTTCATAGACGTCTTCTCCAAAACACAACCTCTTTCCAATATTTTTGCAATGTATTTGGCATTTGATTTTTAAAACTTCTCTCATGTTGCTACGCGTGGCCTCTTTTTTGGCTTGCATTTGTTTTTGTTTTTTAAAACCTTTAAAATCCCCCTCCAAATGTTGCACAGGCTTCTTTTGCATTGTGTATTTTTGATGTTTAAAAAAAAAAAACTCTCCATCTTCTTTGTGTTGTGTGGCTTGCCAATAGCATTTGGCTGGAAATGTATTTCATTGCATTGAAATTTTTAAACTCCTTCATATTTTTCGCAGAATGCTATCATCTATAGCCATTGCAAATTTTTAATGTCCGCTCTTTTAAACTTAGCGCAGACATTGCATTTGATTGTATTTGTTTTGAAATGTTTTAATTGTCTTCTTCATACTTATTGCACAATCCTTCCAAATCGGTTTATACTTTGAAAGTTTATTTTGTGTTCGCAAAATATCTTCAAAAACCATCTCCTAATTTTGTTTACTTCAATTTTGTTCTGCACTGTAAACTGCACAAATCACCTTCAAAACTAACTTTGAAAACTCATCAACTAAAACCTTCATGAACCGGAATCTTGGGTATTTATTCACTCCCATACAAGCTCACTCAGAAAACCATAAGGTGAAAAACTAACATACACCAAATTTAGCCTATTAGAAACATTCTGGAATAAAATAGTGAAATATGCAGAAGTCTGGTTTGGAAATGGCTTAAGAAAGTGACCAGACGGATTAGTAGAGATCCAAAAATCTTAAGGGAGAGTCACTCCTAGGTATACAATGCAGAACAACCCTCAATTATTCTTGACCTTGAACCGGGCGCAAACTGAGAAACCACCAAGTAGGTCACTTAAAATATGGACTGTGCACATTCAATGAAACTTAACAAACTGCAAATGGAAAGGCTCTGGAAAAATGATCAAACAAGCACATGGGGGGCTAAAAATGGACATGGATACTCTCTCACATTCCTACAACATGGTGCAACAACCCTCATGCTATGAACATCAACCGGTCATAAAAGAGAACCTCCAAAGTGAGCCACTTTATAAAATTCTGCAAAGACAAATGCAGATGTAAAATTTGCACAGACTGCCTTTGGATTCCTCTTGCAAAACATAGGAGATTAGCTCCTGAATCTTTGAAAATTTCCAAGTTGGTAAAATGTCACACATGGAATATATATATCCAACTAACTCATCATGACCATCAAGTGACATTCAGAAATCAACATGCAAAGTCAGCCTCCTGGATGAATAATCATTTGATACACAGAAAACTGAATAAAATCTATTTGGTTTTCACTTCACAGAGGCGTCAAATGGAACATTTAAGATCTGAACTCCTGGATACGGATTCACCTTCACATGAATAAAACACATTCTCAATTAGCTTGTTATGATCCTCAACTGGCTAATTAGTATAAATCCCCAAAGTTAGCCCTTTACCAACTTCTGATTTCAAATTCAATGACACTATATAAATCTGACTTGGAATTAGCTAAGGAAACTAATCAAACGGATTTGCACAATTCTGAATATCTTCATGGTAGTACATCTCCATGACTAAAATATAGTGCAACAATCCTTTCATCATGACTATCAATTGGGTACACATTATAAGATCTCAAAGTAGGCAACTTCATAACCCTGCAATTCAGATTCTCAGACACAACATAAATTGTAAACAGAACAGCCTTGGGAAACTTATCGAATGAACTTATAGGAATCTAAAAATGAAAATGGAGCTTCACTCTCATGCTTACAACACCTTAGACCCATCCTTATATCATCAAACTTAATCAGACCAAAGATACAAGCATGTTCAATAGGTAACTTTGTAACAACTGAATAAGTGTAAAAATGCAAATTTTTGTGAATACCTTCAAATGACCCTCTTCAAAACACATCCAAACTGCAATCTGAGAGCTGGAACCTATTACATTTTCCAAATGATAGGTGGTAAACACATATCCCAAGAGGATTCTCATGAAAAACATCGGGTCATTTTTTACAAGCACCCAAAATAGGCCTTCTTCACAAGCTTTGTAGGACAACAATTCATACTTAGGGAAGAAATTTAGTATGGTCACTCCAAAATGCATTCAGATTTTGGAGTTCCAACACAGTGTAAAGTGAAAATGCTGAAACAACATAAACATCATTCAGATCGACCATTGCAAGATTACCAAAACGTACCCTGATACTTCACCACCAGCTTAGGTAGTACATTCACATGCAATGAGAATGGTCCCACAATCATTTCTTGAAAACAACTTTTAGATAAAAATTTACCACTCTCTGAAAATGACTATTCTGTTTACTTCATTTTGTTCTGCATTGGCAAATTGCACAAACAGTCTCAGATACTAAAATCATAAAGTCAGCAAGAAGAGCCTTCAGAATCTGAACCTCTGGAACTTGATTCACCTTCACACATGGAACATGAATCTTCAACTAACTTTCACTGAAAGTGAACTGATCAACCGATACAAAATCTGTAAAGTTAGCACCTTACAACTTTTCTGATTTTAAACTCAATAAATATGTAGAAATCTGATTTGGAATGAAGCTGGAAAAGTGGCTAAGTGGATTGGTCAAGGGATTAAAATCTTCAAATAGGTACACTCTCATGTTTGCAACATAGGGGAAAACTCAATTATGCAGGGCATTCAACCGGGTACAACTTTCAGAAACTCAAAGTAGGCTATTCAGAAATCTAGACAAAACAGAGAACTAGACATTTCTGCAGGATCAACTTTGGGGAATCCAAAAACCTATCAAATAGACTCGAAACAACTTGGATTTTGAAATATAATCTCAATGATATAAATTTAAAACATTCCCAAAGTGGCGACCTATGAAATAAAAAAATACGCAAGTTATTCCAATACAAACTATGCCTGTTACAGCAAAATGACACTTTAATCAACAAATGTAGAATGGATAAGTGCTCAAAACAAGACATCACTAACTGACTCAAAACTTGAAAATGATGACATGGGATGTCTTCTTATGCCAAGACAAGAGTGATGAACACCTGATATGTATGAAAAACTTCAGAATTTCATCTAGGCAAATAGGCTCAAAAAACACTTATAGAGGTCAAAATGCAAAAATTTAACAAGGTACTCAAAAACCCTTGTATTTTTGAGTACCAACACTCTCCATCTATCTCTGGTCCTTTGTATGGAATCAAATCCTTCACATTGAAAATGGGGGAAATGGAAATATCCTTTGGTAGATCTATCTTTTAGGCATTGGGTCCATACTTAGCCAATACCTTACAAGGTCCAATTCTCTTTATCTAGAGTTTTCTTGGTATTCCCTTCTAGATTCTAGCCTTGTTTAGATATACCATCACCAATTCTCCTACCTCAAATTGCAAATCTCTTCTCCTTTAATCTTTCTTTGCTTTCAACTTCTAATTGGCCTTCATCAAAGTCTTCTTTACCTGCTCATGGACTTCTCTCATTGACTGTGCAAAGTTATCTACATGTCCACTGATTCCTTCATACCCCTTTAAGTCTCTGAGCTCCATTACACCCCTTGGGTGTATCCCATATACAATCTGAAATGGACTCTTACCAGTAGTCCTATTTTTTCTATCATTGTAGGCAAATTCTACCTGTGGGATAACTTGTTCCCATCCTTGCCCATAATCTTTAGTCAAACATCTTAGCAAGTTACCAAGAACCCTGTTGATGATCACTTATGTCTGACCATCCATTTGAGGATGATATGCAGATCCATGAGACAAATTAGTCCCTAGTCTTTTCCATAGGGTCTTCCAAAAGTGCCCCATAAATTTCATATCTCTGTTTGCAACAATACTCATTGGTAAGCCATGTATCCTAACTATCTCCTTGAAGAAAAGGTGGGAAATGTGACTAGCGTCATGAGTTATCTTGCATGGGATGAAGTGACTCATTTTACTGAATCTGTCCACTACCACAAATACACTGTCTAAACAAGTTGGAGTCCTAGGTAACCCCACTATGAAGTCCATACTTATGCACTCCCATGGTCTATTTGGGATGGGCAGTGGCTAATAAAGACCTACATTTGATGATGTCCCCTTGGCCTTCTGACATACTCCACACTGCTCCACATACCTTCTAACATCTTTCTACATTTTAGGCCACCAATAGAACCTTTCCACCAGGTCTAGGGTCTTTTTTAACCCAAAGTATCCACTCAAAATTCCATTGTGCTTCTCTTGGATGAGGTTCTCGCTCATGGAACCCCTTGGAACACATAATTGTTTGCATTTAAACAAAAAACCATTCTGCAAGGTGTATTCTGCAAAGTCACTATGAAAGTGATTCTCAAAATCAGTACACACCTTATGAATCTCTAAGAAATCAGTATCTCCCTCATATAGGTCTTTGAATCCTTCAATCCATGTACTCTACAACTGAATCTCTTGGATGGTGAGGAATCTTCTACTAAGGGCATCTACTATATTTTTATTCACCCTGTTTTTGTGCTTGATAGTGACGGTGTATAATTGCAGAAACTCCATCCATTTGATACGCCTCAAACTAAGCTTCTCCTATGTATTTATGTAGCTTAAGGCCTGGTTATCAGTATAAACCACAAATTCCTTGGGAAACAAGTAGTGCCTCAACTTTTTAAGAGCCTGCACCAATGCATAAAGCTCAAGATCATATGGGGAGTATCTAGACTTTGCCTCATTAAGCCTCTCACTAAAGAAGGCTACTGGTCTTCCTTCCTGACTTAGGACTGCACCCACTGCTATGTTGCTAGCATCACACTCCACAATGAAAATTTTATCAAAACTTGGTAAAACTAGTATTGGTTGGGTGGCTACTTCCTTCTTCAATTTCTCAAATCCTTCATTGGCCTCCTTGGTCCATACAAACTTTGTTTTAAGTCTCCCTTTGATAGTATCAAGGACTGGTGCATAGATTTCACTAAATCTCCTAACAAACTTCCTATAGAATTGGGCTAACCCATGGAAGCTTCTAACTTCAGTCCCTGTCTTGGGAGTAGGCCAACTCAATATGACTTCTACTTTACTCTTGTCCATTTTCAAGTCACCTTGGGATACTACAAATCCTAGGTAGACTAATTCTTGCTTCATAAACTCACTCTTTTCAAGATTTATGGTGAGCTTCTCTTCCTATAACCTCTTCAACACAAGTTCCAAGTGTTTCATATGCTCTTCCTTTTTTTACTAAAAATGAGGATGTCATCTATGTAGACAACTACAAATACACCTATGTAATCCTTCAAGACTTCATTCATGGCCCTCATAAAAGTACTAGGTGCATTGGTAAGCCCAAAGGGCATTACTAACCATTCATATAGCCCCTCTATAGTTTTAAAGGCTGACTTCCACTCATCACCCTCTTTCATTCTAATCTAATAGTATCCAATTTTTAAGTCAATCTTTGAAAAGTATTTAGCACCCCCTAAGCAATCCATTAAGTCTTCTATTCTAGGAATAGGAAATCTATATCTAATAGTTATCTTATTAATTGCCCTAGAATCAGTGCACATTATCCACTTACCTCCCTTTTTAGGAGCCAACATCACTGGGATAACACATGGGCTTATGCTCTTCCTGATCAACCCTTGGTCCAATAGCTCTTGAACTTTCCTTGCTATCTCCTTGTTCTGTTCTGGTGTCATTTTGTATGCAGCCTTGTTTGGCAATGATGCCCCTGGCACAAAGTCAATCTGATGACTTATCTCTCTCTTTGGTGGTAATGTAGCTGGTGTCCCTTCACAAATGATTTATTTAAACTTATCTAGTAACTCTTTCACTTTTGTTGGCATGGGTGCTTATTTAGGTGTCTCCTCCTCTCTTGGTATTACTAGAATAGCATAACCAATTTTACCTTCATCCTTCATGTCCTTCAAGAACTCTTTACCACTCATTAGAAGACTATTGGATTCTATTTTCTCCACTTTTTCTTCTTATATTAATGATTGTATCTTATAAGTTACACCATTCTTCTTGAATGAGTACTTATTCTCCTTCCCATGGTGAACTGCTTCTCTGTCATACTACCATGGTCTGCCAAGCAACAAATGGCATGCATCCATTGGAAACACATCAAAAATTATCCTATCTTGATACTTACCAATAGTGAATTCAACCCACACTTGTTCATTCACCAAGATATTATGTCCCTTATTCAACCAAGTTACTTTGTAAGGGCATACATCAGGAATCTTGTCCAACGTAAGTTTTTGTGCTGCTTCCTCTGAGATCACATTGTCAGTTTATCCAGAGTCAATTATGACCCTACATACCTTACCAAGTATCTTCCACTTGACTCTAAAAAGAGCCCTTCTCTTCTTGTGTTCATCCTTTCTAGGTGCTTTGTTTAGAATCCTCCTAAGTATGAGGTTCTCTCCCTTCTCTAAATCCAAACTAATCTCTTATTGTTTAGTCATGTCCTCTTCTTGTACATAAGTAATCTTCTTCTCACCTTATGAAGATGTTGGCTTATCTAGACATCTATCGGTAGGGTGACCTAATTGGCCACAATAGTAACACTTCATTTTAGAAAAGTGTGAGCTCCTTATAAACCCACCTGATCTGCCTCTTCCACCATTGTGAAATCATCTATCTCTGTTACATCCTCCTCTATTACTGGTCTCTTGGTTTTGTTCAGCACCCCTAGAGTCTCATTGGATTCTATTTTCATTGCCCCTTCCACTAGAACCACCTTTATGTCCTCCATTGGAGTCTCTACCTCTTCCTCTACCCCTAGTTGGAGTCTTGTCTTTTTCTAAGTTTCTCTTCCACTTTTAGAGCCATTTAAAAACAACTATGAATGGAGGTTAGAGTAAAGAGGCTTATCTCTTCTTATATATGCCACCTTAATTCATTAAGGTACCTAGAAAACTTGATTCTCTTTGTCTCTTGTACCCTAGATCTAAGACAAAGCTTCTGAAACTCTTCAGTATAGGATGCCACATCTAGGTCTTTTTGTCTGAGATTCTATCTCTTCTTGTGTAGTCGAATATCATAATCTTCTGGTAGGTAGTTTTCCTTCACCTTAGCCACCATAGCTTTCCAATTTTCTATTGGATTCTTCCCTTATTTTTCTCTTTCTTCTTGCAGAAACTTCCACCAAGTTAATGCTTGTCCTCCTAGCCTTGATTTGGCTATCTTCACCTTCTCTGCCTCTATGATACCATCACATTCAAAATGGTTCTCCATACCTTCAATCCACTCCATAACCAACTCTGCATCCATCTTTCCAGAGAACACTGGAATGCATTCTAGGGCCTTACCACTTAATTCCTTGAGGGCCTTGGAGAATGGTTCCTCAGGTAGAAGAGGGTCAAGCTCTGGTTCTACCTCCTCCTCAACTTTTTTCTTTCCTTTATCTATATCTTCACTCATTTTTTCTTTCATCTTACTTGTTGCCTCTGCAAATTTTTCCAACTTCAAATTAATTTCTTCCATAGCTTCTTCAAGAAACCTATTCTTGAATTTCTTCTCTAACAAGTCTCTTGACAATTCTCCATTCATGACCATGGTGCACTCTCCTATGGATTCACTTCTCTCTGACATACACTAACCACTTCCCAATCCTTTCAATGGCTCTGATACCAATTTCATGGGGAGCTCACTCTCAAGAGAACTCTTCCTCCAATCAAGACCTCTCCTTGGGCCTTCTTAGGGTATCCTACTCTACCCTATCTAGAGGATAATTCTATGATCCTCTTACTCACTGTGAACTCTCCACCAACTTCAAACTTCCCCTATTTCCTTCTACATTCAAATATGCACCAAAAAATCCATTGAATCACCAAATCTCCCAATCCTCCTCTTGGCTACTAGGATGAGTCTCATGAACTTTTCTAGTTCCCCTTCTATAGTTTCCAACTCAATTGGATGGACTCTCAAATAGGTTTCTAGTCGAGTCCTTGGTTTTCTTGTTTTCATGCCTTGTAGCCTTTTGGTCAATTAGTCCTTCTAAAACTGGTTTTCTTAGAATTATTCACAAAATACCTTAACAACTCTCCAAATTAATTATGGAATCTCTATAGGTCTATCCTAGGCTCTAGGATTTTCAAATATTTAGACCCCCACCCTATCCGTACATAGGACTTTCAAGAAACCCCTACTTTTAAGGGTTTTGGGAACATGTACACCAGTCTGTGTTCTTGGCTTGAACTAGGTGATCTATTCAACTCCTATGATCATCTCCTTGCATCCAATTATCAAGGAATCTCTCCTCTACATGCTCCCACCATTGATTAGTATCACCCAATCCATTTAGCAAGCTTTCTTGCTACTATCGCATCCAAGCTCCTAACTAGAATGCACTGGCACTCTCCTAGGGCTTGGTGTTAAAAATGCTTCCCCTGCACAAAATGACCCCACAAGCCATAGTTGCACTGTACAAGGATTCCCCTACTTGATTCTAAGATTCCATAGAGATTTGACCACAGAAATTCAAGAGGGGTGCATATTTACATGACTGGCTCAAAACCAGACATCAAACCAGAAGAAAAGAAAGAATTTACAAAATCCTAATGAGTAACACTAGATAACTGAACCAATTCCACAAAAAGTAACAAAATGCCAAAACAAAATGTCTCAATGTATTATTTTATCACTTTCAATCCATTAATCAACTGGATCAAAGCTCTATTCTCGAATATAGTAAAAAACCTTCCTTCACAATACTCATTCCGTACACAATGACAACCAACTGTTAGATTAGGGTTTTCTCCACCTTATATACCTTATTCCCACATGTCTGGACCCTCATGTTAGTATTTGGGCATCATTAAATCCCTTTCCTATATTTTAGGAAATGTTGTCATGACAACTTTTCAAAATTGAAAAGTTATCATGAGCAACTTTTACATCTTTTGGAATTTTATCAAACCACTATGTCTAATGGCCCAAATTGACTTCAAATCATCACATAAGACCTTCAAACACCTTAAAACATCAAAATCCCAAATTTCACTCCATTTTGTGATCTTAACCCAAGTTTGACCATTTAGTTGACTTCCTAGGACTTAAACACCTAAATCCTAACTGATCTCATCAAACACTATACTCTAACCACTCCTATCTCTAGACACACTCAAAACACACTGGGGACTTCACATTTAGTCCTTAATAACTTTGGTGGTTGGATAAACCAACCTACAAGACAAAATTCTTTGAAGATCTATGTAAGACCTTAAGGCACCAAAGACAAATTGGAAGGATGGCAGACCTATTGCTGAAAATCAGGAGAGCCAAAAGACTTAGGTAACCCCTGATCCTTTGAAAATAAATGTTGCACACAATGTAGAAAATACCCCTTGGTGTCCTACTTGCAATATTCCCCACTCTTCTTTTCAATGTATTGTTTCCCAAGCTTTAGTTGAGAAAATGAAGGATAGCATTGAGAAGATGAACCTAGAGCAAGAAGACACTATGGTAAATAAGTTCACTATGAATAGGCATAATGATATGTGGTCTTCTAAAGATGAGAAGCCAGTTGTAGATGTAGATACTAAGAGATAACATTTCCAAAGATACCAGAAACAATTTTTCTTTAACTCAGATGATGAAACTGATACTATGCTGCAAGATACTATCTATACTTCAGGTGATGATAGAGAACATCCTCATTTCAAATTGCCTAGTGATGAGGAGAAAAGATCTTTGACCATAGCAGAAATCAATCAAGCTAGGAGTGCTTACAATTTGAGAAATAGAAGGGTAGATCCTGGTCAAGCTAAGCCTGGTCAAGGTAATCTTGCTTCGGTGTTCATTAAAGAAAGTGCCTCAAAGGTTGTTGTGGGATCTCAAAGAAAAGATGAAAATAAGAAGGAATGTACAAAACATGGAGAGTTTTCTTCTGCCCAAAGAGAAAAGAAGGAAGTAAATGTTGACAAGCAAGTTGTTATTGACAAGGGAAGCAAAGGTAAGAACACAAATGACATTTTTTTTGGATTACCTGTATTTAATATGAAACATGCTCTTACACAAATGAAAGTGTCAGTTCCCTTGATTGAAATGTTAGAAATAAAGGAACATAGGAATGCTGCAATATCACTTTTTAAAGGGATAGTTGATGACCCTATTGATAATACAAAGGAGATCAAAATGAAGGGTGTTAGTCATGAGCCAAAAACACCTATATTATATGTGGGTAATATGATTACCCAAGAACCCTCTCAAGTGGACCCTTTTTATGTCACCTTAATGATAAACAAAAAACTTGTAAAAAATTGTATGATTGATTCTGGTGCCACTGCAAATGTAATTTCATATGGTGTAATGAAAGAATTGGGTATGGATGTTGATACTTTTTATGGGAGGTTTTATGTCATGGATAATAGAGAATTCCCTATGGTGGGAACTTTGAAAAGAGTCGACATTAAGATGGTTGTCTTTCTTAAGGAAACTTACAAAATGGATGTAGTCATTGTAGATACCCAACCCCATTATGATATGCTATTGTCTAGATAGTGGGCTGCAGGAGTTGGAGGTCATGTCCAATTGGACTTATCTTATGCAAAAATCCCAGTAAATGGGAATGAAGTAAAATTGTATAGAGAACCACAAGCACCAATGACTGTTTAAAAGGTGAAAGATAATATGCTTAATTGTTGTCTGGATGTAGACATGGAAAACTTCAGAGTTGAGAAGATCTTTCCACAATGCAAAAATACTGATCCATTAATTGGAGAGTTAAAGACACAACCAGGTGGCATGTGGCATATGTACTTTGATGGAGCTTGTTCCAAAGATGGATCAGGGGCTGGTGTTCTATTTATTTCTTCATCGGGTACTACAATCAAATACTCTTTCTTGTTAACCTTTCAGTGTACAAATAATACTGTTGAGTATGAAGCCTTGTTTTTGGGATTAAATATTTCTACTAGGTATGGTATCAAATGTTTAAAATTTTATGGGGATTTTGAGCTAGTAGTAGCACAAGTTAGATCCAAGAATGTTGTAAAAAATTACAGATTAAAGATGTACAAGCATGTTATTTGGGATCAAATTGAATTTTTTGATGCCTTTAACATTGAATGGATAGAAAGGTCAAAAAATAGCATGGCTGGTTTCCTGGCTAATGTTTCTTTAAAGAATGGTGATTTGACCTTGTATCAATTGTGGAAGTTAAGAGTAGACCAGTTGTGCCTGACAATGTTTACAACTGGCAAGTTTTTGAGGATGACCAGGATATTCTTAGGTTTATCTAGTGCTTTGACCATTATGAAGGCTAACATATAGATTGTAATTTTTTAGTTGAGGTGATTGATGGCAAGGATATTGTTTTGGGAAATGAGGTTGTCTAGTTAAGTTCTAATCAGATTCCTACGGGGTTGATAGAACTAGAAGCATTGTTCAGTGATCTAGATGATCATCTATCAAATAGGAGTAGTGTTAAAATTGAGGATATGGAGGAAGTAAATTAAGGATCAAAAACAATACCTCAAATGGTATATATCGAAAGGTGGTTAGATTCCCATGTTAGGGAAAATCTGATAAAATTGTTAAGGATACACAAGCATGTGTTTTCCTGGTCATATGAGGACCTAAAATCCCATAGGGAGGACCTTTTCCAACATGAGATCCCACTGAAATCAGATGCCAAGCCATTCAGACAAAAGAAGAGACCAATCAACCTATTATTGGCCCCCCAAAGACAACAAGAATTGATGAGGTTGAGGGATGCAGGGATTATTCAACTTGGGTCTCTAATCCGGTCCCAGTGAGGAAAAATAATGGTGATATAAGGCTTTGTGTTTATTTTAGGAACTTGAATATTGCATCTTTAAAGGATAATTATACTTTTCTTAACATGGAGGTGATGTTGCACAAAGTTACTAGTTGTGATTTATTATCAATGATGGATGGTTTTTCAGGCTACAACTAGGTGTTAGTAAAGGAATCAGAGCAATTTAAAACTGCATTCACTACTTTGTGGGGAACATATGGGTATATTAGGATTCCCTTTGGTCTCATAAATGTAGAGGCAACATTTCAGAGAGCTATGGATGTTTAATTTAAAGAATTTATTGATTTATGTATGGTGATCTATCAAGATGATTTGACACCATATTCCAAGAAAGAAAAGGACCATTGTGGTAATTTAGAAAATGATTTTAATAAAGATTTGGAATACGGTATTTCTTTGAATCCTAAGAAATGTCATTTTGCAGTTACAGAAGGAAAGTTGTTGGGACATATTGTGTCAAAGGAAGGAGTAAGAATTGAACCAAAGAGGATAGAAGAAATTCAGAAGGTCACTACTCCAAAGAATGTCAAAGGAGTACAATATTTCTAAGGAAAGATTAATTTTGTGAGGAGTTTTATTGCTAACTTTGCAGAGATTATTAAGCCTATAATTAATTTTTTGAAGAAGGATGCAAAGTTTGAGTGGGATGAAGGAGCACAATTTGATTTTGAGAAGATCAAGAAGCACCTATTTTGAGGTCTCCTGAATATAGTAGGTCATTTTCATTATTTTCTTTTGCTTCCTTTCTTACAATTGTTGTTGTGTTACTACAGAAGGATGATGAGGGTTTTGAACATCTCATTGCATTTTTCAGTAAATCTCTCCAAGATGCGGAGTTGAACTACGAGATGATGAAAAAACAAGCATATGCCTTGGTTAAAGCTGTGAAATCATTCAGGCCTTATCTGATTTGTGAAAAACTAATTGCATATGTACCTCATGCAGTAACCAAGGACATTCTTACCAAATCAGAAGTTGCTAGCAAACGATACAAATGGATAAATAGGATTCAAGAATTTAATTTGGAAATCCATATTACCAAATTAGTAAGAGGATTAGGCTTAGCAAAGCTAATGAATAAAGAGAATATGGATTTGGTTTAGATAAAATAATGTAGGAATAAAAGATTTAACACTAACTAGTATTGAAAGACAACCATGTTATGTTGACATCATGTACTTTTTAAAAAATACCAAATGTCATGAGACTATGACTGCTAATCAGAAAAGAACCCTCATGTTGCAAGCCCAAAGATATACATTAGTACAAGGAGATTTATATTGGAAAGACATATATGGTGTACTTTTGTTTTTCTTAGATGAAGGGCAGGCTGAAAAGGTCCTAAAAGAGATGCATGTTGGTGTGTGTGGTGGACATTATTCTACAAAGACTACTGCTCACAAGAATCTTAGTGCTGGTTATTTTTGGCCCTATTTATTTAAAGATTCCTTCAAGTTTGTATGAAAGTGTGAAGCATGTCAGAGATTTTCTTCCAAGTTGAAATATTTCGGTGGTTTGTTACTAAATTCAATAGTGGCTGAGACACCTTTTTCCATGTGGGGGATTGATTTCATTGGTGAGTTTTCAGAAAAATCTAGTGGTGGACATAGTTTGATATTGGTTGCCACAGATTACTTCACAAAATGGATAGAGGCAATTCCTACTAAGAAGGAAACTAGTAAGGTGGTCATTGAATTTTTGATGGAAAATATTTTGACTAGATCTGGTGTCCCAATAAAAATGATAATGGACAATGCTATGTGTTTCAGGCCAGAAGAATTTAAGGATTTTTGTGATGAATATGGAATTATGATGTCATATTCTTCCTCATACCATCCCCAAGCTAATGGACAAGTAGAATCCAGTAATAAGAGTATTTTATAGATTTTGAAGAAAACTTTGAAAACAAACAAAAGAGCTTGGCATTCTAAGTTAAAGCTAGCTTTATGGGCTGATAGAGTAATTGTGAAAAAGGCTACCGACAAGTCCCCTTTTAAATTGGTGTATGGTATGTAGGCCAGGTTACCATTGAATAATTTACTTCTTTTTTATAAATTCATTGAGGGTGAGGGGTTGGAAGTAAGTGATGCCATGCATAATAGAATGGTCCAATTGGTTGAATTGGATGAAATCAAACGAGAAGGACAAAAGAAAAACTTGAAGAGACAACAGAAAATGAAATATATGTTTGACAAAAGAGCTAGCAATAAAAGATTTCAGCTAGATGACATGGTATTACAGTGGAATACTAAGGCTGAAGACAAAGGGAAACACAAAAAGTTTGAATCCTTGTGGTTAGGGCCTTATATAATTCATTAGACACATGGTAAGGATTCATATTTCTTAAGAATTTGGATGATGAGGTATTGGAATTGCCAGTGCATGGAAAATTCCTACAACCTTTCTTTAATTGAGGTTTCTTTCCATGCACAATAGTCATGTATATAGGTAGTTGGTTTTAGGTGTGCTGGTATTCTGTAGGATGTACATTTGTATATATTCCTGAGTTTTTGTTGCAGAGCTTTGTCTTTTCCCTAGTTTGATTTCCTCAGAGGTTTGGAATCTCACCATGCCCACAAAGGGCATGCATCCTCAGTTAGAGCCATTATTGGTACTCATTTATGTGAGTACCATCTTTAAATTTTTGTAGAGCTCCAAGCTCTTTCATGGAAGAGGTCTCATATTTTGGAGGCTTTGTGTAGTCTTTTTCCAGTTTCTACCATTGCAGAGGGATGAGGGGATCCAGTTTTGTTTCCCAGGGATCGTCTTTGCATGGTCAAATAGCATGGAGGTGGTCAGAGTTTGTTGTGTTTGTTCTTCTCTATGTTTTGTTAAGGAAACACTCCTTGTCCTTTATCCCACATTGGTTGTGCGGTGAAGGACTTGATGTTTTTATAACCGATCCCACAATGGTTAAGTGTCGAAAGGCATGCGGATTTTGGGCCGGTGGTTCAAGGCCAAGCGGTTAAGTGGCAGTTAGTGGTGGTCAGCTGGCGGACAAGAGTGTAATTTTTGGGGCCCGTATGGAGGTGACGTAGTCAAGGGGTGACATGTGTCAGCACCAGCATTATAACGCGATCTAAGTCATGACAGGTCTATTCAGATAGCGTGATGGCGTGGGTGTTGACATGTGGTGGATTGACAGGTGGAAGGGCCAAGTAGGATGGAGGTGGCAGAGGTCCCAGTGAATCAGGTGGTACCACATGGCACAAGCAAAGAGATAAATGGTGGGACCAAAAAACTTTGGGGGTGACATGTAGATAATGATAGGACCCGACCAGAGGTAAAGAAATGTTATGGGCCAGTCAAATTAGGAAGGATCCAGCTGTTGTCACCATCGCACGAAGGAAAGACGTAGGGAAGATATGCATCGCATGATGGCAAAGATCTTTCCACGTGTCCAGGTCAGTGGTAAGGAGTGTGGGGCCTATGCAGAGAGGTAAGGAACAGGTGGATTTAAGGCCCAATGGGGAGGTGCCACATGGAGATCAAAGGAAGCACTTAAATGTAGTGCAAATCAAATTTCATCCGACGGATGGCGCTAAACCTCAGACAAAAAAGTGATCACAGGATATCCATAGAGGCATCATGATGGGGTGCCACCTGTCTCAGATCTGATCATTGGCTCCCGAGTAACTTAAAAGGGATCCACAAATTTGTTTTAAAGTTGATTTAAAGTTTAAACCTCAACCGTTGATGCTAATTTTTGTGCCACATGTAGCCGTCGTAACCAGAATTCTAATATTTAATAGTTTTGATCAAGGTTTTTCAAAGCGGTGAACTGTGTTGTCTTATTGCAGAGTGTTTAATAGGTGAATTTGATCTCTTGGGCTGTGTATGAATAGTTGTTGGATACTATATGAAGGAAAGTTTGGCAGTTCTGAATGGATTTATATAGAGATTATCTCTTTAGGGTTTCTGATTGACTTGTTAATCAGTTTAAAAATTTTGTTTTGGCCTTTTGTGTTCTTCGCTATTAATAGGGGGTCTTTTTCCAGAGTGGTGTAAGGTGAAAATCAGATATATTTGTGGATCCTAGGCTTTTCCAGAGAGGGTAGTTGGTGTTCTGCAATTCTAAAGGGTTAATTCTTCTGAGGTAATTAATGCACATTAGACATTCCATTCATTGTTCCTTTTGCAGGGTTTTGGTCTTCTATTTCCCAAGATGGTTGACGGCTTGATTAGATTTCTTCAATAGGATGAATCAAAAGGAATGTTTCAACTAAAATATGATAGAGATTCTTGGTTGTTAAGTGAATTAATGATTCTATGTCATGTAATATTTTAATGTTTTATCCCTAACCCTAATGGATCTGAAGGTTATTAGAGTCCTTGTTTCTATAAAAGGATTTCCAGGATCACTTAGAGAAGATGGGAATTTTATGCCATAAAAGGCTTGTAAAGCTTTGCATATTTTGATTAAGATTATCAGTGGTCTCCCTGGCTCTAATTTCATATGTAATTGATGTCTTGACATTAATATATGTAATCACTTCTTGTTATTTGTATGATCTGATTGAATAGGTGTCTTTGTTTCAGCTTGTATAGTCATTTGGATTGGTTGTTAAGGACACTTCAATCCATCACTTTGCAAGGCAGAGTATTTAACCAGTTTAGGTTTTCTTTCAAGGAGAGAATTAAATTCGTAGGGTAGTTTCAGTGAGTAGAGGTTTGTAACAAATTTGATGGTTATTTCTTCTTGTAAGAAGTGTGAATGGAGTATGTAAGGAATAGTCTAATTCAATGATCATTTACAGGATTTACATTTGATGCATCTTTGATTTTGAAGGTCTTTTCATATTAAGTGACTCCATACCCATTGGATAAAGCAGTGGTCTATTATGTTAGATTGTGTGGTTCCCATCAAATCCTTATACAAATTGTTATCATTTACATTTTATGTTACATCTGTTATGCATGCCTGTTTGAAAAACTACTAAATGTTTAAGGTAGAAGTTAGGTACACCCGCCTAAGCTTGTGGAGCTCAAAGTGAAGGAGGACTTAATCCTCGTTAATTGGACTTATTTCCTGACATAATCATAATTTAGGTTTTGTAGAGTCAAGCATTGTTGCTATATAAGATTCTGCAAGAAAAAGCGCCAACACAACCTACCTCTATACAATTGTGACATCATAATAGGCAAGATGCTTACAAATTTTTCTCTCTTCCCTCTCAATTAGTGTTGATCACTTAATAGGGAAAATTTTAGGAACTGATTTTCATGGAACAAAAGTTTATCCAATGAAAAAAAATACTTGGATGTGATGAAGTTGCTACAAAAATTTGATCTGAAGTCACCTTCAAAAACTTTGGTAGAGTCACCACCACTTCTTCAGAGGAAAAGATTGGGATTAGTTGAGAACTCTTTCCCAACTCTAACCTTCTTTAAATCAGAAAGCTCACAACACACCCCCAATAGGGTCTCATATTGATTTCTCTCTTGACTATGCTCATAGTCACAGGAGTCCAAAACATTTTTTGCATCTATCACTGCAAGTCCACCTCTTTCCTTTATATCCTTTTGTCAATCATGCACACTGGTGCAAATCAGAGTACTCAGATTCGTCAATCACCACATGGTAGATAGCATAAATATCTCTTTTAAGAACTTTGGACTTTTAGACAATATGTAATGACAAACAAGCAAACCTAACTCACTTTATAAAACATGAGGAATATTTCTTTGTATCACATGACTCTATAACTCACTCCCCAGTAGAGTCGCCATTTTTTTTGGTGTTTGAAAAATGTTTACACTTTGAAAAGCTACCAATATACCTTGAGACTAATTTTAGGAGTGGTTAGCTCCAAGTATGAAAGCTCTGCAAGGTAACTAGACCAACTATAGGGGCAAGACTGCCCTCAGCACTTCTAGCTCTGTTAAACCAAGGCAGGTACACCTAATCTAGATAACTTACAACTCTTTATCACTCTGGATTATAACAATAGATGATGGTAAGAAAGTACTAAATGCTAACGAGACATTCATTAACTCTCAATTACCATGAATGACACAATCAACAACCACAAAACATAAAGGACTTTGGGAATGGTTTTTATGTAAATTTGTAGAATATGGCGGAACCAAATCAGACATTCATCTCAATAAAATGTATTAATCCCTGATTAGTGCCTTATTAATTGGGCAATATCTCACATACAGATACAGAAAACATGAACCAACTGTTTTCAAAGACTCAAAGCCATAAACACCATCAATCCAGACCAACCACCACTTATAAGATCCTTCTGTAGACAAACCTAAAGAGTCTATGTCTTATCCAAAGCTGATTTAATTTGATCCTAGATCAAAAGTAGGGAATAAAACATATACATAGAGAAGTTCTATGCAGTGAACCAGAAGATTCAAAACTCAAAAGATAGACACCAAGGAGAGACTTGAAGATGGAAAATTTGTATTACTTGTATAATGAATCATGTTCATGTACATGTCTAATCTAAAACATACACCACTTCAATAATGTGCAAAATATCTGAAAGTTTCTATTCTATCTAAATACAATATGATAGAGTCTGCTATATCCCCATTGCACTAAAGCTTGGAACCAACACCTCAAATCCAAAACTTTCGACCCTTACAACAGAGAAAAGGAGTTATATAGAAGGACAAACCTAAAGGTAACATCTATCTGACATCTTTCCTTCTTGACAATATGATTTATTGAAGTCCTTCCTTTTGCTAACTGATATTCTCAAAAGATTTGATCCAATCTACCCTACCAACCAATTCGTCCTGCCTTCATCAAGAAGAAACCCCTCTTCATACTCCATCATGAGTACAATCCGATATGGCACCGACCTAGGGTTACAAAAGATCTACAAATCCTCACAAGAAACCCCAACTATCATTTCATCATAAATGCACTCTGAAACGCCCAATCCCTATTCATGCAACACCCTACAGATGCTTAAACATGACCCAAGAAATTAGATCAACCAATTAATTGCTCTGCAATACACGACATGGCTCACCGCTTGAAAACCCTGATGGAAACACTTAAATATTTGAAATCTGGTTACAATAGCTACAGGTGGTGCAAAAATCTCCATCAACGGCCTAGATTAACCCTTTTCAAAACTTTAAAATGTGGTCATAGATCTTCATTAAGTCACCCAGGCATGAAGACCTGATTTGGACACACATCGCCTCAGTGCAATGCCTCGATGACTATATTTTGATCATCTTCACTTTAAGACATTGCGCCCACCATCTGATCAACACAAACTTATGGTACCTTTAATCTCCTTTGAAAAACCTGAGACCATGACATCAGCACAGCTACGTGTGAGCAAGTGCATTGCCTTAAAGGTTATCTTTCATGCATCTCTTCTTCAAGGAAAGGTGCCAGCCACTGGATCAAAAAGAAACTGATCTATCTTTAACCCTAGTTTTGACCCAAGAAATTCAATCCTTTGTATCTCTGAATCGCTAGATGCAAATCTTCAACTATGGTTTTATCTTGAGATTCAAAGATAAAAGCTATCTCTGAATTGCTACAAGCTTGGATTGACCCATGGTTTATTTAGAGATTCAATGACAACCACTGATCATATGAGTCTCTTGTACATGTGTCAGCATTTTGTCACATCTCATCCTTGTATATCATAATTGCTGAATCATTTTTCTTAACTTTGACTTATCTAGCAATTCAGCGATAGCTGCACATCTTGGTCTTGATCAATGGTCCTCGCATGATCTCAAAAAACTTTCTTCTAACTTAGGTCCATTCTGAGGTTCAAAGATAAAGTCATATCTCATAATCTCCCAATGAAAGACTTAACTCTAGTTCTGTCCGAGATTCAGATATAAATTTATCTCCTAATCGCAGAATAAAAACTTAACCAGACTTAACTCACGAGATCTAGTGACAGCCACCCGATCTGATCTCTGTCGCCAGATGACTAAATGTTAAGAACTAACTGCCAAGCATCATGAGATTAGGATAAAACCGCTACGCGAAGTCGCTGAACATTTGACTAGCTTTGGTCTTGGCAGGACACGTGTTACCTAGGCGCAATGCCTTGATGGTTAACTACCTACATATTCCCCATTGAGGAAAAGCATCGACCATTAGATCAAATCAAATTTGATCTGTCTTTATCCTATCCTAAGCTCCAACCACTTTCCACGTGGCGCTTGGTCGTAAACCCTTGAACATTAAAAGTGAGTACCTTCAGCTTTGAGGCTTAATGCCTACCACAAGATGAACATGATCTGATAATAGATGAAACTACTCCTGCATTTAATCTGAGAGGGACACCTGGCATCACGTCGCTATGTCTTGATGAGTAAAAATATATCATCTTTGCGATCTGTTAGCACTTGTCAAATTTTTTATGGTTCCATGCTTCTTTTCCTGGTCTCTGCAATTTATTTTTGGTCTCTAACTATAAACCCTAAGCCCTTAATGTATTTTCATGTGTAAAATTGAGAAAAACCCTAGTTTTTTGTGGCCAAGTTCTATTTTGCAGTTACCTTTTTGGGCCACTTAAAATCCTTTTTTGGCATATGTGCATTTCCTATCCTAATGCAGTCATGAGATCTCCTAATGTTTCCCAAATATTCCTTCATCTCTCATGACTTAGTGATTTCTTTTGGTTGGGTAATCTCTTAACGAAGCAGAATATTATTTTATGATCATGTGACTTAGCGACTACCATCCGACGAAGTGATGATCCTGTGGTGGTTGCTATATCTCCAGATATAACCCGAGTTAATGAATTTGTCTGGCGACTTGGAGTTTCTTCAGTCATGTTATCTCCTGATATGATCAGGTTTGGATGTCAGGTTTAAGTGTTAAGTGTTGGTTGGGAGGTCTCATGATTTGACCCTAGGTTAGAAAATTATCTCCCGACAACGATATTTCACAATTGCCTAATCTCCAGATTGTCCTAGGTTAAGGAATGAGTTAAGTCCATGGTCAGATCTAACGTCAGTGTCAGAAGTGATGAGGCAAGTGAAAGAAAAAAACATTGTGGCATCTAGCAGAAGTGGGGTCCGTGGTTTGTACGCTTAGTTGCCTGATCTCGTGATCGAACCATAGTTAACAAAATTATCACGCGACTTGGAGTTTCTTCAGTCGCGTTATCGCCAGATATATCATGGTTACAGATTAATAAGTTTAAAGGAAAGGATAGTTGGACAATGTCAGAAATGACCAGGAGTTGTAGGCGAATGACAAGTGGGACAAGGCAGGCCCATGTTTCATGCTTGGTCTCAAGTTCTCGTGATCAGGAAGGAATATTTTAAAATGTCAAGCGATCATGAGGCTTGCCTTGTCGCTTGGTCTCCAAATGAAATCAAATATTCTCTCATGGTTTGGAGACTAATAAACTACCATCTGATTAAGATCAGATCCCATGCTTGGCTCTAGGTCTCTTGATGTGACCATAGTTAAAGAAAATGTCTAGCAAGTTAGAGACTAAATGGAAAAAGTGTAACCTAAGGTTTAGAGGTAGTTAAGGCTAGCTCAAGTAATGAAGTTAAAGGTCGATCAAGTTGTGAGGATCCTATGGTTGTCGTAAAGCCTTAAAGAAATAGACGAAGGTTTTTAAGGCCTAAGGCTTTACGAAGAGTTTCCACGTGGCGATATCAGTTATAGGGTACAGTTCCCAGCTAAAGTAAAGGAGATCTAACAGTGATAATTTAAAGTAAAATAAGATTTGAATCCTGGTCGTGGATAAAAGATCTCGCGCCAGCTGTGACTGTTGTGATTTAAATTCAAATATTTAAAAGATTTCAATCTGATTTCCATGGTGGTGACTAATATTTGTTTGTAGAGGTATTAATTGCCCGATCTAATTTCACAAATGCCTCTACACAATTGTTGAAGACCAGATAGGGATAGATATCTGATATGGGAATGCATTTATATTCAGACATAACAGGAATAGTTTTATAATTAGAAGTAAATACATATGGAGCCACCTGGTCATTTCTGCATTTATGGAGCCACTTTTAGGGTCATGCCATGGAGTTTCTTTCCTATCAGATTTCTACGCTCATATCTATGGATTTAAGAATTGGTTGCATATCAGATTGTACAGATTGAAGAGATGAATTTAGGGTTTCAACTTGACATCATATTTGAATTTTATATTTAATTGGTTGTAAACCCTAACCCTAAATGGTCTGAAGCTTGTAGAATTCTTGTTCCTATAAAAGAATATTCAAGACCATTTAGAAAGGACTGGAGAATTGGGAAAGTAGAAAGCATTAGGCTGATACTTGTTTCTAGTCTAGGAGATAGCAGATGTATTTTCAGATTTATGTCGAGATAGAATAGAAAGATGATGATCTTTTGCATAATATCTAATTGCATATTTCCTTGTCATACTAATTCAGATATAGTTTTCATCATACTTAATATAATTTCTTCTCAGATTTGAGTCTCTCCTTTGTGTTATCAGTAGAATTGTGAGTTTTTTGGCTTACTGTATGAGTTCTTCTTATGCATATGTGTATTTCATTGGTATTCGATTAAGAATCAAACTAAACTCCTTTGAATACTACATTAATTCTATTTGATATCTACTTGAGGATCCTGTAGTGAGAAATCTAAAATTTCTTATGTTTATGGTTTTGAATCTATGCCTAGTAAGGTGTTTCAATTTCAGTATTGTATGTAGGTTTTAGCCCAATGGATAAGGTATTGATATGAGATTAGTATTCCTATTCTGATATTCTTCTAGAGTTGTTTGGCTATGTTCTATCCCACAAATATAAATCAAACTCAGTAGAAAATTCTTTACCTTTTGAGGTGTTGTCCTATTTATTCCACCCATGGTAGTGGAGAGTCACTGAATGCTAGGTTGGCATTTACTACTTACCATTTATCTGTTGTTTAAATCCATAAGTAGGTGTGGTAAAGAGTTGAGTTTAGTCTGGATTAGGTGTACCTACCTTGGTTTTGCAGAGCCAGAAGTAGAAGAGGGCAATCTTGACCCTATAGTTGGTCAAGTTACCTTACAGAGCTTACACACTTGGAATTAACCACTCCTAATATCAGTCTTAAGGTATATCGGTTGCTCAAGTTAGCGTAAACATTTTCAAACACCAACAAGATGGAAAATCTGTTGGGGAACTGAAAGAAAGAATTATCCTAAAGTCTCTTGTTAAAGAAACAAGTGTTACAATATCCTTTTAAGGATTATCAACTTACAGTTCAGTTGGCAACGCTAAGGAAAATAAAGATTGTAAGGTCTAATTTTTAATCTCAGCATATTATTAGTTTTCATTTTTGTGAAGTACTATGATCCCAATTAATTATTTTGGTGGCGACTCTGAAGTAATCTCTGCAGAAGTGTTGACTATTAGAAATCATTTTTTCACATACTTTCCAATATGAGTCATAGAGGAACAGGGTCTTGGTTAAGAAAGCATCCTAAAGATGCGTTGGGAAATGATTTCCCAACTACATCTAAATCTGACCAGCCCAGAAGAGAAAGGGATACTAGAGGTACCCCTCAAAATGAAAGACAGAGAAGAAATCACAGAAGAAAGACTAGTCCGACATAGCCATGAAGGAAATACATCTGAATATGAGGAAGCTGAGGCCGCAGATGTAGAACTAGGTACAAATGAAGTTTATATTTATCCTGATGACAGAGAAGAAGAAGAATCTATTTCCACTCTGCCAGATCGTGATAGTATGGATGCAAAGCTTGTTGAAGTTGAAAAGTTGATCTAGCAGTAGCTAGCTATAAGACAAAGGGGAGAAAGGGAGAAAGAAAATCAGATTAGACAGGACCAAGTTTTCCTTGAACAAAGAATGAGAAGATTATTAGAGCTCAAGGCATTGAATGATGGTGAAAAGCCTCTGAGGGATGAAGAGGAACCTGTCATTCAGGTGATTAGTCAACAGGGCTCTAAAGGTAAGGAAAAACAAAGGGTTGCAATAGATGAGCCTAAGAATCTAAAAGGTCCATTAAATCAAATGTCTAAATTAGACATGGATCTTGGGAGAGCTAGATTTGAAAGGGAATTCACAGCCAAGGATCTTGAAATTAGCAGAATTGGGGGCTACTACTTTTGAGATGAAGAAGAAGGTTGATTATCTCAAACAAACGACAAAGCCTATTCAGCTTGGTCCTGAAGTAGCTACAACATCAAATCAAAAAGCCTCTACTTCTCAAGACAACACTACTTTCCAAGGGAAATCCATTGATGCAAAAAGGTACAAACAATTTTCCTTTCATAATATCTAAGGTTATCCTAATGAGGTTCCATGCAAACTTAGAGATAAGCTTCCCAAGTTTACTGGAAATAATGAAGTTACATGTGAAGAACACTTAAAAAAATTTAAGGATATGATGTATGATTGTGAAATTGCACATGAGGATGTATTAATGAAACTCTTTATTCAGTCTTTAGTAGAGGATGCTAGGGATTGGTTTAGAGGATTGCCTTATAATTCTATAGGGTCAATAGATGAACTAGTTGATTGCTTTAAGGAGCAATATGGTGACAAGACCAATGAGGGATTCATGTTGAATGAATTCAATAATATAAATAAGAATCAAAATGAATATGTTGTGCATTTCAACATAAGGTTTCAAAGAGCTATGCACAAACTTTTTCAGGTTATGAAATTGGATGACAGAGTTTGTTTAGCTACTTATCTCAATGCATTTGATTCTAAGATGAGATACCTCCTGAGAGACAAAAATCCAAGGACCATGAGGGAAGCCTACAAAACGGCTGTCAATATAGAAACTAATAGGAGAGTATCTGGGAAATTGGGTAGGAGAGAAGATTGCAAGCCTGCAAAGAAAGAACTAGACAAGCCTTCAAATTCTAAGCCTAAAGAGGAAATCAATATGAAGCAGATTCTAAATGCTATAAAAGACCTAAAACCAGGAGAAAATAAAAATCCTAGAGTTCCAAGTAATGATAGGTCGTCCTATAACAATTATAATCCCCAAAATAGGATGTAGAACTACCCATACAATACCCATTTCAAGGATGGGAGGCCCATTATCCCACAAAGGATAGAAAGGATAAACAAAGATACTCTTGATCCTCTTCAAAGAAATTCAACTAATATGTGTAATGATGAATGTTGGTGTGAGGAATATGAATCCCCCCATAATCCAGATACTTGTATTGTTGCTCAGAAGATGTATCCAAGTCAATCCCAACAAGAAAAGGAAGATGAGGAAAAGTTATATGATGATGTTGGGAATGCAATGGCATATGCAAATTTAAGAAGTGATGAATCTAATGACCAAGACAAAATTCAGGAGCTATCTTCATCAGATGAAGATGAATTTGAAAATCAAGTTGAAGATCAAGATATGTTTTCTTTTGAGGAAAAGGAAGAAGACATTCATAAAATATGATGTAATACTACAAGGGGAGGAGAGTCGTTCACTGCAAAAAGGCCTTCAAGTGCAGAACAGGATAGAATCACTGAAAACTTGATTGCCCAAGCACAAAGTAAATATAATTTGAGAAATAGAACAGTTGGCAATGAAGTTAGCACACCAGCTGGTATGTTTGTGACAGAACCAAGAATAAGCCCCAAGCAGATATCAAAAAAAGAAAGGGCTACTGAGAATGTGAAGAAGATAAAGGTAAAAACAACAGATAAACCAAGCAATCTAAATAATTTTCAAAAGATTAAGACTAAGACACCAGAGGTGTTTGTTACCTCATTTCCAAGAGATGCTAAGGGAACTGAGAAAAATCAAAATACTCAAAATCAGGATAAAAATATTACTGTTAAGCAAAATATCTCTGATCTTAAGTATGATCCAATTGACATGGGATAGGTGATTTCTTAGATCACAGTCAGGGCTCCACTTTTGGAAATGATGAGGATTCCTGAGCGTAAGGAGACAGATTTGGCATGGATGAATAGTGTTCTCATTACAAAAGCTTCAAAATCAGAAATGGATGAGAAGGAAAGAAACAACAAAGAGAAATCAGATACAAAGGCAAAAGAATCAGAAGAAATTATTTCTAAGATCCCTCAGATTTTCTTGAACACAAATCAGGTCACTCCTCCTTCGGGAACTGTTGATCCCTTCTTCTTAACATTGGTTATTAATGGAAAGATGCTCAAGAATTGTATGATTGATTCAGGTGCGTCAAATACATTCATGTCTGTAGAAATAATGAAATCAATGGGACTGGAGGTTGATACTCCTCATGGGAGATGTCAAGCAATGGATTCAAGATAAGTTCCTATCATAGGTACCTTTAAGGCCTTGCCTTATACACTTGCTGCATTCCCAGAAAAAATATTAAAAATGAGTGTCTTAGTAGTTGACATTCCACCCAAATATGGAATGTTGCTATTTAGGAAATGGTTTGCCTTGATGGGAGGTAGTATACATTGTGATTTGTCATTTGCCACATTTGACATAGCTAGTGAAAATATCAGGGTCTCTAGGGAAGTCAGAACTCCTCATATGACTGAGGAGAGTGAAGATGAAGGAATGAATTGTTTCTTGGATACATAGATTGGATCTTTCCAAGTGCAAGACAGTAAAGCTGAGAAAAATGTCCAACACATGTTATCAGAAGAAAAGGACAATCTTGCAGATAAGAATAACCTATGGACAATTCACTTTGATGGTGTAAACTCAAAGGAAGGAGCTGGTGTAGGAGTGTTACTAATAGCTCCCAGTGGTAAGACCTACAAGTTCTCATTTTTTTGTTATTCACTTGTACAAATAATATTACAGAATATGAGGCTTTGCTGATAGAATTGAGATTATCTTCAAAACACAAGATCAGATGTATCAGAGTCATTGGGGATTCTGAATTAGTTGTTTCTCAAATAAGATATAGATATGCTTCAAAAAATCAAAGGTTAAAATAGTACAATAATGTTGTTTGGGATGAAATTGAAAATTTTGATGCATTTGGCATTGAATGGATGGACAGAAATTAGAACAAGATGGCAGATCTATAGGCTAATATTGCCCTAAGGCCTGAAGATGTTACTTTTGCAGAAATTTCTAAGGTAGAGGTTCAGACTAGGCCATCCATTCCAAACAATGTTGAAAATTTGCAAGTCTTCAATGATGACTTGGATATTTTGGAATTCCTTTCTTGTGAATCAAACTTTAGTAAAAAAGAGATGGATTTTACTATTTTTATGCAAACCATATGGAAAAGACAGTATTCTTGGAAGGGAGGTTCTCCAATTAAAATCAAATAAGGTACCCAAAGGTTTGGTTGTACTTGAAAGATCTTTTGACAATAAAGATAAATCTTTGTCAGCTAGTATAGTTAATAAGTCTAAGGACTTGGAAGAGATAAACTTGGGGACAAATCAAGATCCAAAAAAGGTATACATTGGTAAGAAGTTATCCCCCAAGTTTAGAGATTTACTGGTAAATCTTCTTAGGAAATATAGACATGTTTTTGCATGGTCTTATGATGATTTGAAAGCATACAAAGAATATTTATTCCAGCATGAGATTCCATTAAAGGAAGGCACTAAGCCTTTTAGACAGAAGTTGAGACCTGTGAATCCCACTCT